>ML322812.1:0-60865 GCA_005239505.1 Nicotiana paniculata
AAATAAACTCCATTAAGCACATAAAAAGTGTATTTTTATCATTAATGCGCATAAACTATAAGGTATATCACATGTTAAACTATGCAATTTAGTCTCGCATCAGGCGTCAAAGGATTTATTCCATTTACAAGTTCGATCTATTTCATGTTTGACTATGCCAAGTTCTTCATTAAGAGTTCTTATCTGTTCATCCTTGGCGTAATCTTATCTTTTAGTTTTCCCATGTTTTCTTCTATCATGATGTGAGAATAATCAACAACCTTTTTACTTGATCCTAGCTTTAGCTTTAAGTTTTCAGATTTTAGTTCTAGAATCTCAGTTTCAAGTGGATGAACCTNCTTTGCTTTTAGCATTGCACATTCTTTAGATAGTTGATCCTTCTCTTTGGTTGTTTCCTCAGAATTGTCTATGAAATCAAGTAGCAACTCAGAGAGGTTTTCCTGATACCTTGTCAGATTCTCCAATTGCCATGAGCGCCTGATCTTTAGTCTCCCCATCTTCTGATTCTTCATCTGAACTTTACCCCCACGCAACAACCATAGCCTGTGTTGTGGTTTTCTTGGGTTGGACTTGTTCCTTCTTCCTGTTCCTTCTCTCATATCTCTCTTTTTTCAATTCTACTTCCCACTGAGGAAATTTTTTAATGACATGGTCAGTCTTACCACATTTATAGCATCCCTCATTGGTTGGTCTTTCTGGAGCTTTTTCTTTGTTGTAGTTTCCTCCTCTAGATATTCCTTTCTTCTTCATGAGAAAGTTTCTGAATTCTTCGGTGATCATAGCCATCTCATCATCTTCCATATCTGCTCCCTCAGTGATTCTTACTTCTAGACTCCTCTCCTTCTTTGGACCATCCATCTTCATTGTCTGCCTTCTCAGTTCATAGGAAGTGAGGTTTCAAATCAGCTCATCCAATCTTAGGGTTGCCATATTTTTGGATTCCTGGATAGTAGTGATTTTGGTTTCCCAAGAAATAGGCAAGACCCTTGTTAGGATCTTCTCAACCTTGTCCTCTTCAAGAATGACTCTTCCAAGAGACTTCAGTTCAGTATAGTAGAGTGCCTCTTGACCTTTTTACCTGAGGTGTTCCTTTATGGGATACTTGCAAGGTATCCCAAATCTCTTTGGAAGTGGTGCAGCTTTGGATTCTGTTGTACTCGTCTAGACCTAGTCCACACACTAGCCACTTTTTAGCCTTTGCATTATTCTCCCATTTCTTCAGATCCTCAGCAGTGCAATCAGCTCTAGTCTTTGGTATATCTATATCTTCAGCAGTCTTCATCATGGTAGCTAGAGGACCATCAGTGATTATGTCCCAGAGTTCATAGTCTTCTCCAACTAGGTGATCCTGCATCCTATTTTTCCACCAAGAGTAACACTGGCCATTGAAGAGTGGTGGCATTGCAGTTGATTAACCTTCCCAATTTCCAGGTGGTGCACTCATCTTGATCTTCTCCAAGGTGTTAGCCTTTCAAAGATAACCTGCTCTGACACCAATTGATGTTTTAGATGTCAATACCTCACAAGAAGATAAGTTACTTTGTGTGGTACCCAATTTTCGAGTGTTGTCCCAATAAAAGAACGTGGTTCTTCTTGATGTACTTACTTCTACTCTCGCGGAATATTAAAAGCAGTAAAGTAAAAACACAAGGATTTTTACGTGAAAAACACCTGGATCAAAAGGTGAAAAAACCACGGCCTACTCCTCAATAGGATTTGCTCAAACTCTTCACTAAATACTCTGAGACAAACGGACTTACAAAATAAACTCTTTTGTAATCCTAGGACTAACTCTAATCCCTTTGTAGTAACTAGCCCCTAGCTAATTTCTACACACCTCAAGTTAACTCTAACTTGAACAGTTTGTACCTTTTATAATTTCTTCTATGAAAGCTGAAAGATACAATATTAAAACTCCTACTACAATCAACTAGACTCAATAATCAATTAGATGGAATTGGTTCTTTTAGTTCATCTGTAGCCTTTTAATCGCACAATGACTCTGCTAGCAAATTGACTTTGGGAACTTTGCTTTCAGACTTTTGATTCACTTCAGCTTTTGTGCGTGTCTCCTTCCAGCAGAAATACATCAAGTATTTATAGAGCCAGTTGAGCTTGTCGTCCAATTCTAGTCCAACTCTACTTGGGTGAACATATTCGTACCAAACTCAACTTCCTTTATTTTGTTACTTTCCTTGCTGAATTCGACTTCAATCATCTCATCAGTTTGCAACATTTTCGCATTAGGAGACAATCTCTTGGTTCAATGATATTTCTCATTCACAGATATCTCCTATGCATATACGGTTCATGTGCTAGATATTCAGTTCAAGTGTGTGCTCTGATGGACCTGGTTCAACTGGTCAGCCATTTGTCAATCTACAAAACTATGCAGTGTCATGGGTCAACAGTTAGCCAAGGATTTGAACAAGGCATGCCCTAAAGACTCTTTTCCATTGCCTAGCATCGATTGTACACCATGGCCAGCCACGAGATCGTTACCTTTCTCAATGCCTACTCCGAGTACAATCAAATTCAAATGAACCCAGAGGACCAGGAAAAAACCTCATTTATCACCAAGTATGGAACAAACTTGGTGATACACACTAAAGCCTAGTTAATAAAATATTCGAGCAACAGATAGGTAAATCAATGGAAGTTTACATTGACGATATGCTAGTTAAGTCCCTGCATACAGAGGACCATTTGACTCATTTGCAGGCAACATTCAAAGTTTTGAGAAAGTAAAACATGAAACTCAACCCCGAAAAATGCGCCTTCAGAGTCGGCTCGGGCAAGTTCATGGGTTTCATGGTGTCAAATAGGGGATCGAGATCAACACCGACAAAATTAAAGTGGTCGAAGAGATCATCGTCGTGGATAGTGTTAAAGCCGTACACGGCTAACCGGACGGATAACTGCTTTGGACCGATTTATCTCGAGGTCATCGGATCGGAGTCACAGGTTCTTCTCCTTACTCATAAAGAAGAAGAATTTTGCATGGACTCCGGAATGTCAGCAAGCGTTGGAGGAGTTAAAGCGGTACCTATCGAGCCTACCTCTCCTTCACACCCCGAAGGCGGATGAGAAACTATACTTATACTTGGTTGTGTCTGAGGTAGCGGTAAGTGGCATGCTAGTTCGAGAAGAGCAAGGTACACAATTTCCTGTTTATTATATAAGTCGAACCATAGGAGATGCTGAAACCAGGTATCCGTATTTAGAGAAGTTAGCACTTGCATTAATAAAAGCATTTACAAAATTGAAGCCATATTTCCAATGTCACCCCGTATGCATGTTGACTGCATATCCACTTCGAAATTATTTGCACAAACCCGAGCTATCAGGACGATTGGCCAAATGGTCCATCGAACTCGATGGATACGAAATTGAATATCAACCCCGAAAGACTATCAAGTCTCAAATTCTAGCAGACTTTGTGGTTGACTTTGTACCTACCCTCGTACCCGAAGTTGAAAAGGAACTTCTACTAAAGTCAGGTACATCGTCAGGGGTATGGACCTTCTTCACAGACAATGCCTCGAACGTGAAAGGGTCTGGGCTCGACATCATTTTGAGACCACCCACGGGCAGCACTATTAGACAATCTATCAAAACTTCTAGGTTAACTAACAATGAGGCCAAGTACGAGGGCATAATTGCAGGTCTCGACTTAGCCAAAAGCCTAGGAGCAGAGGTCATCGAGGCCAAGTGTGACTCACTGTTAGTAGTGAACAGAGTGAACAAAAGCTTATAGATTCGAGAAGATAGAACACAAAGGTATTTAGACAAGTTACAAGTGACATTGCACCGCTTCAAGGAGTGGATGTTGGACCATATACCTCGGGAGCAAAACACTGAGGCTGACGCGCTTGCGAATTTGCATTCATCAGTCGAAGAAGATGACGCTGTCCCAGGGACTATTGTCGAGTTGTCGAGGTCTGTGGTCGAGGAAGGCCATGCTGAGATAAACTCTACAAATTCGACTTGGGATTGGAGCAATAAATATGTTGAGAATTTGAAGCACGGAAAGCTCTCTTCGGACCCTAAAGAGTCGAGAGCCCTACGAGCCAAAGCAGCCCGATTCACACTAGATGAAAATAGAACGTTGTACAGGAGGACCTTTGATGGACCATTGGCACTATACTTAAGACTAGGGCACATGTATTATGGTTTACGAGAAATCCACGAAGGCACTTATGGGAACCATTATGGCGCCGACTCTTTGATTCACAAAATTATTAGTGTTGGGTATTACTGGGATAGCATGGAGAAAAAAACTAAGAAGTTCGTTTGAAAGTGCGACAAATGCCAAAGGTTTGCACCGATGATCTATCAGCCCGGTGAACAACTCCATTCAGTCCTATCCCCGGGGTCATTCATGAAATAGGGGATGGACATTGTTGGGCCCCTGCCAACGGCACTGGGTAAAGCTAAATTCATTTTGTTTATGATGAATACTTTTCCAAGTGGATAGAAGCGCATGCCTTCGAGAAAGTAAGAGAAAAAAAGTCATAGACTTCATATGGGATCACATCGTGTGCCGGTTCAGGATACCCGTTGAAATAGTATGCGACAACGGGAAGAAATTTATCGGCAACAAGGTTACAAAGATCCTTGAAGAACACAAAATAAAGAGGATCTTATCGACACCCTATCACCCAAGCACAAACATCCAGGCCAAATCCACAAACAAAACTATTATGCAAAACTTGAAGAAAAGGTTGAGTGATGCTAAGGGGAAATGGAGAGAAGTGTTTCCCGAGATACTGTGGGCATATCGAACGACGTCAAAATCCAGCACGGGAGCAACTCCGTTCTCTTTGGTGTATGATTCTGAAGCATTGATTCCAGTCGAGAAACCTAGTGTCAGGTTTCAGCACGCAACTGAGGAGTTAAACCACGAGGCTATAAACGCTAGCCTCGAACTATTGGATGAAAAACGAGAAGTTGTGCTTGTTCGAATGGCTACACAAAAGCAAAGGATCGAGAGGTATTATGACAGGAGGTCCAACCTTCGCCACTTCGGAGTCGGGGACTTAGTTTTAAGGAAAGCCACCGTCAATACTCGAGACCCGAATGAAGGGAAGCTAGGCCCTAATTGGGAAGGACCATATCAAGTCATCAGATTCATTGGAAATGGATCTTACAAACTTAGCATGATGGAAGGCGAGCAATTGCCAAATAACTGGATTGTATCACTGCTCAAACGATATTATTGTTAAGGTGTGATCTTCTCCTTTTTTCCATTTGTATTCAAGACTAACTCATTGCAGGTGTCCGATCGAAAACCTCGAGACACCCTTTTGACTCGAAGACCTTAGGTTTTAGAGCATGCGTTGCACTCTTTTTTCCTTAGATCAGGTTTTATCCCAAATGGTTTTTTTCTGACAAGATTTTTAACGAGGCAATAACTATATGCTACCTAAGGGGAATTCAATAGTATCCCAGGCTTCTTTTCAATCAACCTCAAATACTGGGGGGCATCACCCTCGCGGACTGGATTAACATTTCGAGGAAAATAATTCGACTAAGAGGGTCTCGATAGGAAAACTTTGTAATGGGCCAAACGGTCAAAGGAACCGTGTCCATATAGAATAATCGAGCCCCGACGGCAAAACATGTACGCATGTATGAGTGATTTAAAGAAGCAACCTTTCTATTAAATACTTTGTGTCTTGAAGAAATATGCTACTATACGAACTCCATACTTATGATTCTATATTAGAAAAGGCTCAAGAGCCGAAACACAAGTATACCTCGACTACCCGGGGACTATCATCGATAGTAAACACATTCGAATTATATAAACTCAAACTCGTAAAACCTCAAAGAGGCATCCCTCGACGTAAAGGCCAAGGCCAACACACTCAGGGACTAACATTTCGAACAAGTTCAAAATACTATCGGGAAACAAGTCCAAAAGAAACGCCTGAAGGCTACAACCATATCAAAGACTACGGTCATATGAAAAGGCTACGACCGAAATAATGCAGCTCGGAGACGTCACACTTCCGCTATGAAATAAAAGCCTTCTAATACTTCTAAAAACCGGTTAAATAAAGGCTACACTCTGCAAAATAATCAAAGGGATTCGATAATATCAGCCCTTGAGAAAACCTCAAGAGGTATCAAAACTACTTATACACGAACTTGTGCTAAGGCATTAGAAACAAAAAGGGTCCAATTGATACTAATCCCACGAAAAAAACCCAATGGGTGAAAGATGCGTGCAAAAGGCAAAAACACGAAAAATTTCACTAAGTCATTTTTAGCCAAAAAAGGGAACTAAAATAGCCATCTCTTAGAGGACATAACGGCCCGACTTAAAATAGCCTAATATCCGATACACTAAGGGTTCGAGACTTTGTTCTCACCCCATCCGAACATAAGTGTTCGATTACCCTGAGCCCAAACAAAACTTTTTATGGCCCGAAGATCTGTTATCATTCGAAACTAAGGGTATATATCTCGAAGGTTTAAACCTTATTTGAAACCAGCTGCGATAACTTCAAAGAAACCATTCAAGATAAAATCTCGAATACACCGTTGGAAGAATGAAACTATTGCAAAAGTTGTAAAGAAAAAAAATTGAGAAGGCATTCAAGGAAATTTCTTCTTTTATATACATTCAAAAAAGTGACATGTACAAGGGTTCATCAAAAAAGAAAATACAAAAGGAAGTTCCTATCTACACCAAGGGAGCATCCCCCCTTCGGGGGCAGCTTCTCGTCCTGGAACTGCTTCTCCCTCGGGGGAAGCCTCTTCATCGGGAGTAGTCCCTTCTTCAGACCCCTCTATTTCTGAAACCGCCTTGGCTACCTTCGACATCATCATCATCATCATCATCGGAGAAGATAAGGAATCGGGTGTCGTCTTCATCCGCCTTTGCTTGGGCTATCTCCTCAGTGAGATCGAAGCCCTTACCGTGAACCTCCTCGAGAGTCTCCCTCCGAGATAGGCACCTGGCATAGTCGTTTCTTCGCTTTTCCCAATCAGCATCTTCTCTCAGCTCCATTTGAGTAGCTTCGGTGTCCCTCAAGTATACGACAACAGTTTTATCAGTCGTAATCTGAGTCTTCTTGGCCTCGGCCCTGGCTTCAACAACTTCAGCTTCAACCTTGGCAAGTTTAGCCTCGAGCTCATCAATCTTTTCATCCTGGGCAGAACTTCTCTCTTTGGCATTCCGAAGCTGAGTCTCGGCAGCTACTAATTTTGTCAATGCAGCCTCCTTCCCCGCAGCAAGGCGGTCCATCTTTTCTTTCCATTGGTCGCACTCAGCATTGATCCGGTCAACCTCACCTTGAAGCTACCCCAACATCTCTACCTTCTGATGCAGTTGAGACAGCGATGTATTAGCTTCCATAGTTAGGAGGAGAATTCCATACTCTTCCAAAACGTTAGTTACCTATTTGTCCAGCTCGGCCTCGTATTCTCGATCCCTAGTTAACTCCTGATGTTTTAGACTTCAATACCACACAAGAAGATAAGTTACTTTGTGTGGTACCCAATTTTCGAGTGCTGTCTCCGTAGAAGAACTTGGTTCTTCTTGGTGTTCCAACTACTACTGTTGCGGAATAATAAAAAGCAGTAAAGTAAAAACACGAAGATTTTTACGTGGAAAACACCTGGCTCAAAAGGTGAAAAAACTAAGACCTACTCCTCAATAGGATTTTCTCAAACTCTTCACTGAAGTTCTAAGCCAAACGGACTTACAAAATAAACTCTTTTGTAATCCTAGGACTAACTCTAATCCCTTTGTAGTAACTAGCCCCTAGCTAATTTCTACACACCTCAAGTTAACTCTAACTTGAACTATACGTACCTATTACAATTGCTTCTATGAAAGCTGAAAGATATAATATTAAAACTCCTACTACACTCAATTAGACTCAATAATCAATCAGATGGAACTGGTTCTTCTAGTTGAACTGTAGCCTTTGCATCGCACAATGATTCTGCTAGCAAAATAACTCTGGGAACTTTGCTTTCAAATTTTGATTCACTTTAGCTTTTGTGCGTCTAGAATTTCAGAAGAAATACATCAAGTATTTATAGAGTCATTTATTGAGCTTGTCGTCCAATTCTAGTTCAACTCTACCTGGGTGAACCTAATTCGTACCAAAGTCAACTTACTTTATTTTGTTACATTCCTTGCTGAATTCGACATCAATTATCTCATCAGTTTGCAACCTTTTCGCATTAGGAGACAATCTCTTGGATCATTGATATTTCACATTCACAAATATCTCCTATGAATATACGGTTCATGTGCTAGCTCATCAGTTCAAGATGTGTGATCTGATGGACTTGGTTCAACTGGTCAGCCATTTGTCAATCTTCAAAACTATGCAGTGACATGGGTCAACAAATTCCCCCTTTTTTATGATGACAAACTCTGTGCTTAATCCTGTATACCCTTCAAACACTTTGTATGGTTTTAAGAATTAATCATAGAGAATCCAGGTTGATTAGGTTATAAATATCACTTTAAAAAACATATTGAAAAGTTCAGCACATATCTTCTCCCTTTTGGCATCATCGAAAAGTTTGCAAATGATATATTTACGAGTTTTATTAATTATTACTCATGGCCATTGAGGCAACTGCAGGTGCAAAGCATGATTAATAAACACAAGAAGCAATAAATGTTAGCTAACTAAGAAATTGAGACAAGTCAATAGTTAGAAGAAAAATTCATTGATTAGTAATGATAATCAACCACCATACAAAAAAAAACAATGAGCAAAAAAATAGAGTAAAAAGAACTGAAACTGAATAACTGGTATAAAGAGGGGTTTTGGATGATCTGGAAAGCCTAAGGATGGGAAGGTGCAGAGGAGGTTGTGGTCTTGGATTGTAGGAGAGAAAACATCTGCTTAAGAACACCCTCATTCTTTTCTTTCTCCTTTGCTAATTCATCCTTAAGAGCATCCCGCTCAGTTTCAACCTCAATCACACGAGACTTCAAATGAAGGATCTCCATATCCTTAATCTCGTTTTCCTGCACCAGAGTTCTAACTTTGCTGTTGACTGGGTGCTTCCTAGATGAACCAGGTTCATCCACAGGAACATTGACATTGTAGTCACATCTAAGCAAAGTTTCCTTCCCAAAGTAGTCTTTGGCAGTAGCCATTCAAACCTTCTTCACTGGAACCCCAAAATGTGCAAGCACTGCTGTCAGAATGAAGCCATAAGGAATTGTGTGTGCTTTGGTTCCATTCACCACTCTGTCAAAGAGTTGGATGATGAAACCCGGCCAATTAATTTACTTTCCCATGTACAAGCATTCCATCAAGGTAAGATCCATATAATTTTCCATGTGCCTTCTTTCTTGTCTAGGCAGTAGGAACTTGATGACGAACTCAAAGAGTATCTTGTGCTCAGGCTTCATTTCACTCTTGTAAACCAGCTTGGGTTCAATATCCTTCTCACTATCACTAAAGAACCTGGTGATGTTGATTGTTGAGTCCATCCCATCTAGACAAGGCCATCTCTCCCTTGTGTAGTCCTCATAACCCTCAACTGGTATGTTCAGAATAACACCCAGTTCTCTAACATCAAAGGAAACTTCAATTCCTTTGACCATAGAAGTGAACCTGCCTTCTTGACAATGGCATTCCCCATAAATTCTACCAACTCAGCTCTTGCCAGCCTGCCTTCCATGCGAAGGACCAGGTCCTTCGAGCGTTGCACCTCCAGAGTTTCCATCAGATATTGCATTCCAGGATCCTCTAAATCCTTCACCAACTTACCCTTCAGTATTGTTCTTTTTCCAAACATGGTAACTATGTCAGTCACCTCTCCAATTTCCTTCTCCTCCTCTCCACTCCAGTCTGCATCATAATCCTCAGCAATTTTCACTTTCCTTGGCTTGGCCCTGGTCTTCTTAACAGATCATGTTGGTGTGAAGGACATTCTAGCATAGTTCCTTAAAGAAGCCTTAGCCTTTGTGGGTTTTGGTGTCTCAGCCTCACCTGGAGCAGGTTGCTCCTCCTGTTTGACCAGGTCCAACCCAGTCTCTTCAATCTCAATAGCCTCAACAAGCTCTCCAACTTTTGCTTTTCCTTTTCCTGCACTCTTCTTCTTTCTCTCCTTCAGAGCCTTTCCTAATTTCTCTTCTTCATCTCTCACAGTGCTACGAGTAGCTCTTACTTTTGGAGCAGGAACATCAGCAACTTTAGAAATTTTTCTTTTCTTCGAAGGAACTGGGTGAGTTGCCTTCTTGGGTTTCTGACTCCTTCTTCTCTTGGGGTTATAAGACTCCCCCAGTTTCTTCAACCTTTCAGCCAATGTTTCTTCCCCCGATGAACCAGGTTCATCTGTTCCTTTCTTCAGACTTGCAAGACCTGCTGCAGCTTCCTCAACTATGCTTCCCCCTAAATCAGTGACGTTTTCTCCAACAGTTTCAGGAATGGGACAACAGATAACCAGAGTGGTACCATCCTCCCTAGATCCCCTCACATCTTTTTTTCCCTCTCTTTCAAGAATCCTTTCTTTTCTTCCACCCCTCTTCCTTCCAGGTATTTCAACATCAATAAGAGACCCAACCAACACGAATCTTTTATCAGCAGAAATAAATTCAGAATCGATTTCAAGATTACCTTTTTTAGAACTTGTTAAACCAGGTGCGTCTTCCTCATTAGCGGATTTAAAGGATTCACTGGATGAATTTTACTTAGTGCCTTTGTCTACTTTAATAAGATGCTCCAAGAATTTTTCCCTAGCAACAGATTTCCGGGCAAGAACTTTAACACGACTATTTTTTGGGGCAGGAGTAGGGTTTGGAGTGGTTTCAAGAATGGGTGTACTTTCGGGGGATGATGTAATTTCTAGTGATTCATAACTGTAAACGAATGGAGAATTGGAGACAGATTCAGAATGTCCTCCATTGTAATCACGATTAGATGAGGAATTAGACGAAGAAGATGGTGGTGGTGAAGACATTTTTATGTATTGTTAGGAGGAAATGACGAGTTGCAAGTTTTGGGTTGTGTAGTATGAGTTGAACTTGGTTTGAAGGTGGATTTATGTAGAGAGGAGTAATTATTGCCTTTTATAATATATGGCTATTAATTTTACAACGGGTAAAAAAATTATTCAAGTGGAAGTCTAATAGTTGTAGGAGTGTCATTGATTTGACGGTTGAGAGTTCCCTATTTCTAGGCTAATTGAGTGTTGATGTGACTCCTTGGAACGGGTTCATTTATGGATTAGTACAAAGACTTAGGAATGAACCAAATATAGATGGAATCCTTCTCATGTGTGACTGTTATTGAATTAATATATGGAGAAGAGTACGTACCTTGTCAGTTAGATGAATCAGCATAGATAAACAAGGTTCATCTTGTTAGAAATCTTTAAATTGCCTCAATTTACAAAAATAGATAAACATTATTAGTATCCAGGGAATCATATTAATACATGGCACGATAGTATGGCAATAAAGACATGATGCTGAGCAATTATTAATCTGATTAAGTACCTAATTAAAATTTTCTAGCCAAAAAAGATTCATTTACATAAAAAAGAAATTCTCAATCAGGTGATCTTAATCATCCCTAATTCCAGCTTGTTTATCTCAAAATGCTCCCTACTAAGTGCTTTAGTGAATATATCAGCAATTTGATGATCAGTAGCACAAAATTCGATTGAGATCATTCCTTTTTATAGTTATCCCTTAGGAAATGGCGTCTAACATCTATGTGCTTAGTTCTTTTGTGATGAACCGGGTTCTTCGTCATACTAATAGCACTAGTGTTATCATACAAAATAGGAATGCATCCCACATCAATACCAAAGTCCATGAGTTATTGTTTGATCCATAACAACTGGGCATAGCATGAGGCTACAACCACATATTCAGCCTCAGCAGTAGACAAGGCTACTGAATTTTGTTTCTTGGTAGCCCAAGACACAAGGCATGAACCCAAAAACTGAGCCATACCTGAAGTACTTTTCCTGTCAACCAGGAATCTTGCATAATTAGCATAAGGATATCCTACAAGGTCTAAATTACTACCTTTCAGATACCAAAGGCATAAATCAGTTGTGCCTTTCAAATATCTCAAAATTCTCTTTACTGCACTGAGGTGGGACTCTTTTGGATTTTCCTGAAACCTAGCACACAATCCCACGCTGAACACAATATCAGGTTTACTGGCATTGAGATACAATAGAGACCCAATCATCCCTCTATATAGCTTCTGATCAACAGATGAACCAGGTTCATCCACATCCAATTTTGTAGTTGTGGCTATTGGAGTGTCTATTTTTTTGAGTCTTCCATTTTAAACTTCTTGAGAAATTCTTTCACATACTTTTGTTAGTGGATCATTNTCCCATTAGCATAGCAAATTCCTTGCTCAATTTTTCAGAAGTCGCCCCAAATATGATATCATCCACATATATTTGCACAACCAAGAGATCCTTACCCTTTTCCTTAAGAACAACGTGCTATCAATTTTTCCTCGTTTGTATCTATGTTCTAGCAGGAATTTTGATATTCGTTCGTACCATGCTCTTGGTGCTTGTTTGAGACCATATAGAGCCTTGTCGAGTTTGTATACGTGGTCAGGTGACTCCTTGCTTTCAAAACCTGGAGGCTTCTTGAAAAATACATCTTCCTTTAGATAGCCGTTTATAAAGGCACTCTTAATATCCATCTAATGAAGAGTGAATTCCATGTGTGCAACAAATGCTATAAGAAGTCTGATCCTTGAACAACTAATCTTGCCTTATTCCTTGTAACAGTTCCATCCTCATCGAGCATATTTCTGAAGACCCACTTGGTGCCAATTACTGATCTATCTAGTGGCCTGGATACCAAGTGCCATACTTGACTTCTTTCAAACTGATTCAGCTTTTCTTGCATGGCATTTACCCAATCAGCATCTTGTAGGGCTTCCCGAATGTTCTTTGGTTCGATCATGGATAGAAAGGCATCAAACGCACACAGATTTTACAAGGATGATCTTGTTTTGATTCTTGATGCCAAATCTATTATGATGTTCTCAAGAGGGTGAGAAATCTGATATCTGTGTGGCTTAAGTACCATTTGTTCATTCCTAGATGATTCCATGGTGTCTTGTTGTTGTAGAGCAAGATCAGGGCCAGGTTGAATATGTTGAATTCCCCTTGTCATGATGCTTGGGGTAGTTGTACCTGGTCCATCACCTGTTCCATCTTCCATGCTTGCTTCAGTGTGATCACTGCTTCTTACCAGTCCAAGCTCCTTATCTTCAGGTTCCTGTCTCTCAGCAAGAATGTTAGTTTCATCAAAGACAACATGTATACTTTTTTCTACACACATAGTTCTTTTATTATACACTTTATAAGCTTTACTATGTGATGAATATCCCAAGAATACTCCCTCATCACTTCTGGGGTCAACTTTTCCTAGGGAATCTTTGACATTATTATCTACAAAAGATTTTCATCCAAAAGCCCTAAAATGTGATATGTTGGGATTTATCCCTTTAAATAATTCATAGGGAGTTTTTTCTACCAGAGGTCTGGTCATTGATCACGCCTCACTCACAGTATTATATAAGTATGAAGGCAAGGATCGTGTAGCTTTTACCCAAATGGTCGGGATCGAATCCACAGGGAGTCTATAATGGGAGTGAGTGTATAAGTGATCTAAAAGGGTCGAGTGCTTCTAATTGCACTTCTAATCATTTGTTGGTGTTGAACTATGCTAAGTGCATTCTATTGTTTGTAACCTAATTTATGACTAACTTTGTTTTTGTCGTTATTTTATGATATTAATAAAGGAACCAGGGTCGTGACCGTTGCCTAGGTGGATACACAACGGGGTTCAATTCTAAGGTCGGGGAATTAGCTAGGGATACAACTATAACCAATGCACGAAGGTACTCACTCTATACCTCTCGGTAGTTTGACTGATGTTACCCTAATTTCCCCTCTCGAGGTCAATTGGGTGCTAATTAATCAAGAAATTCAGGATAAGGTAGGGTGTTACTCTCTCGAGGTTTAACCCGTTAATTACGGCTCAAGTAGGGTTTGACTATTTCTGTATTCAACCCAATTGATTGGGACTACCAATCTCTTGATAATGCCCTAATTTCCTATTAGGCTAATTTCTAGACTCAAGTCTTCTCTCTAAGGAAAGACCCAAGTCATGAAAAAGTGGATTAGTGTTTGCAACCACTAATTATAGCAATAAAAACCTTGAACTAGCCTAGGGATACAACTATAACCAATGCACGAAGGTACTCACTCTATACCTCTCGGTAATTTGACTGATGTTACCCTAATTGCCCCTCTCGAGGTCAATTGGGTGCTAATTAATCAAGCAATTCAGGATTAGGTAGGGTGTTACTCTCTCGAGGTTTAACCCGTTAATTAGGGCTCAAGTAGGGTTTGACTATTTCTGGATTCAACCCAATTGATTGTGACTACCAATCTCTTGATAATGCCCTAATTTCCTATTAGGCTAATTTCTAGACTCAAGTCTTCTTTCTAAGGAAAGACCCAAGACATGAAAAAGTGGACTAGTGTTTGCAACCACTAATTATAGCAATAAAAACCTTGAACTAGCCTAAATAGCAAACACCCATTAATTTCCCAACCTTAATTTCAAAAACCCATTACATACCCACACTAGGGTTGAGCCACAACCCTGGCTAATGGGTCTAGCTACTCATAATCAAAGATGAAAACAATGATAGAGAAGAAGAATAACCCATTTAATTGATTCCTAATAATGAAATTGAAGTTTTCAATGTTAAAAATGCAAGAACAAAGCTAGAAAGATAAAAACCATAAAATATTCACGTGCTCTCTACTTCAGAAATTACAAGATGTGTAAAGAAATTACAAAATAGTCTATTTATAGTCCGCCAAATTTTCGGACAAAAATGCCCCTGCGGGACCACCGCGGACCGCAAAAACACAACCGCGGTCTGCAAAAACATTAAGTCTGTTGAGCTGCTAGTCTTCTGGTAAGGTTCAACCGCAGACCGCGGCGAAAACTTGCATTGTCTTCAATCCTCACTGGAATGCCACCACGGACCGCAAAATGAGGACCGCGTTCACGATGGAAACTTGTATTATTTCCCAAGCGCACTGGAATGCCACCGCGGACCGCGGCCGCAGTGGAAACATGCCATGTGTTCAACCTCACTTGAATGCCACCGCGGTCCGCAAAACGAAGACCGCGATCATGGTGGATGCTTGCCTTGTATTCAACCTCATTGGAATACCACCGCGGTCCGTGAAACGTGGAACGCGACCGCGGTGGATGCTTGCCTTACTTTCAACCTCACTGGATCTCCACCGTGGACCGCAAAATAAGGACCGCGGCCGCGGTGGCCTCTTTGCTTGATCATCTTTGTTGTGTTTGATCCTTATGCCGGATTCACTCCTGTTTTGAGCATATTTTAGACTGAGTGTCTTCATTTCTTGTTCCATCCTGCAACAAGCACAACGTATAAGCTTTCGGGGCCACTTTGTTTACCATTATATCCAAAATTCATGTATAAGGGAATGAAAAACAAGGCAAAAATCCAAGTTATCAACTCCCCCAAACTTAAACTCTTGCTTGTCCTCAAGCAAACAAAATAAGCCCCACCCCTATGATAGATTTCATGAAAATTCGGTTTCACTAATGGTGACCTCAACTAGCATCAGTTGGAACTAACCATAGCCCTTAATGCGAATGAATCATTAACAATGATTGAACTTTTCAAAACCATAGTTTCAAGTGTGATACAAGAGCTTCAAGGGTTGTTCCAACTCATCAGTGAACTTCTAACTACTACCTCTGTCAGTATGGATCCCAGATTCTTATTCCGTGACTTTCCCTAAGCATCTCACCTTTAGAATAATGACACTCAGAACAAGGAATATGGGGAACCGCTCATCTCTCATCGAGGAAAAAGCCCAAAGTTCAGCTCAAAGTACCATAGGCTTGCCCTTTGTGTAAATCACCACTAATGCAGGTTTCACTCGACATAAGATCATAATAGGACTTTTGTTGAATCATGATGAAGTCTTTTGGTTAAGGGCAGGAAGTATTTGGTCAGAGTGAATCTTATCTTTCCTTAAGCACTTCGTTTTTAACCCTTCTCATATTTTTTTCTTGACTCTTTGAGTCCTTTTATATTTTGTAGGGTTGGAGAGACATTTTCTCATCAATTCCATCTTCTTCTTATGCTTTCCAAACTTTTGGCATAGCTTTTTCATCAATTCCCTTTTATTTCTTCTTTTTGTTCATTCTTTTCATTCTTTTTCATTGCCTTTTCTATCTTCTTTCTTTTGTGTCTTCTTTTTCACCTCATCACATCTCCCGTCTCTCCCCCAAACTTATGCTTTTTGCATAGCGCCAAGGAAAGATCGGGTGCCAAGAGAGAGTAAAAAAAGGGTTTAAGGCTCAAATAGGTTGACTAGGGAATATGTCTTTTGGAAGGTCATGGAAGTGTTCAATTTCTTGTTCAACAAAGGAAAGCCTATAGTCACTTCTCAATTCAAATTACACCTAGAATTTTTCCTAGACAACACTCAGGGCAAGTTCTAGACTAGTGGAATGGAACTTGGACTTGCAATTGAAAATTTCTCTCCACTCACAGCTAAAGGATTGATACAGAAACCGAGTCAAGGGCCCACAATGACCTTAGTCGTGTTTTGAATAACAAAAAAATGGTCCCGAAGAACCACCCGATGATTATCGGCCAACACAAGAGTCTCAAGATCGTCACTATCACCATCCTAAACACAACGGTTTGTCTTTGACCATGGGATCAAAGGCAACTGTGCTAGGCCCGAGTGAAGCTTTTGTTGAGGCACCGTTATTGAAAAAAAAAACAAGAAAAGGAAAGACAGACTCAAACCCTTAAGAAGGTTGTCACACCGTCCATCCTTGGGAAGAGACACCCGGTTCACACAAATTCCACCTTTGGAAAGAACCGTGGCGTTAAGAAAACCAAAGGCTTATTGCTCGCGCGAAAACCAAGCAAGAAGCTGTGAAAGAAAAATAAGAAGCTATAAAATAGAAAAAAAATGCGTAAAGTAAAGTAAAGTGCGTGGGATAGAATGAATATGTACATTAGGGAATTAGATGAATATACATAGGGGATGAATATTTACAATGGATAGTTAACTTATACATACCAAAATGGAAAATAACATAAAGAAAAAGAAGAAAAATATTGTTTGCATTATACAACCCAATGTAGCCAAAATCAAATGCCTATGGGGCCATTCCCCAACTAAGGGAGAGCATTGTCCTCAATCATATATAACAAAAATAGTGCACAAAATATTGGAGAGAGAGAGAGAGTAAAGAAAACTCCCTATTGGCGCTCGGCCTGCTGTGGTCCCTACTGCTGTGTCTGTGAGGGGATAGGATCTGCCTGAGACTGGGACTGTGAAGGATCAGGATCTGCTACTGGCTGTGTCTGTGAAGGAGCTGGGTATGCTACTGCCTGTGATGGAGCTCCGGTGGGCTAGGCCTCCTGGATCTGTGCCTGAGTCTGCTTTCTGGGAGGGTATATCAGTATAAGTCTGATGCCCTGAGCACAGGGCATAACCTTCCTTTTCTTCAATGGCCTCACCGGATCCTCCTACAACACTGACTGAGGCTCTGGCTGCTGCTGTGGCTGTGGCTCTGTAGGGTCAGCTAGTAGCATCTCCAATGGAATCTGATCACTGGTTATATCGACCTCCCTTCTCAACTTAGCCACCTCCTCCTTTGACGCCCGAGTCTTCCTCAACTTATTTGTTTCTCTGGCCAGCTTTGTCAATGCACTCTCATGTGCACCCACCGCGTCCAAGATTTTGTTCTAGTTTTCCAAATTTTCTTTCAGGGTGTCCTCAATGGACTGCGGGACCTGTGGTGGGGGAGGAGTAGCTGGGGCGGCCACAGCTGTAGAAATAGCAGTCAACTCTGTAGTAGTTGACTGCATCCAATTGTTGAGGCTTGTCAGTGTTAGGTTCAGCCGGTGAGCAGTCATAGGATAGGCTATGGTGGAGGGAATGTCAGTGATGGGGGAGGTACATGGGCCTGGAACCTCCTCTAGAATGGCAGGCTGGGGAAGGGAAGGTTCTACCACCACTACTGGCTCTTCAGACTGGCTAGTTGAGGCAACAGACTTACCCTTTGAATTCTTTTTAGGGTTGTCCTCATCCTTCAAGTCATACCAAGAAAAGGGCGATTTGGGCTTGACTTTGGTGTCAAAGCGCTTCTTGGTGACCTCCTGGTATTCACAGTACATTGTCAGATAATGAGGAAAAGGATAAGAAGTATCACCCGTGCTGACAACCCGGCTAATGACCTCAGACATCACATTCCCCACATTGATGGGGTACCCAGCCATGATAGATGCCACCAGCACAGCTCGACTGAGGGGAAGGGTATGGTCATGATGGGTCAGGTCTAGCCTGCTGCATACAAAAGTTTCCCACCCTTTTGCTTTGAAGTTAAGGGTCTTCCTGGTGATAGTCTTCCCAGCAGTTAGCCACTCCGGAGTCTCCCCGGGCTTAGCCAAGTGTAAAGCCAACCAATTTCTAGCAGCATCCTTTTTTGCCAGTTTCTCCCAGTACAAGTAATCATCCACATCATCCATCTCCAAATAGTCATTGAGTGAAACACCTTCAAAAGGCACGGTGAGATTGCGGACTTGGGATGCCTTTGAGTCATTTTCAAGAAATAGCAAATTTGTGTAGAACTCCTTCACTATGTGCTCATTTGCATCTGGGAGATGCTCAGTGAAGTAAGACCACCCTTTTCTGTTTCGGAACTGCTGCTTCACGTTGGGGTTGTAGGTAGACAAATCTTTAAGTGAAAAGGTACGCTTCGGAATAAGTGACCGCACTGTCCACAATTCCCTGAACCTATGAAAGGCCTTCTCACTGACAAAACAATCTTTCCACGCATCCAGATTCCGAGTGCGCTCGACCCCTTCAACCACCTGTTCATCCCCCTTGCTATCACTTGAATTCTTCCCAGATAAGGAAGTTGTAGGGGAAGTAGAATATGAGTGTGCGCTGGAGGCGGATTTAGCTGGGGAAGCTGCCTGTGCTGGGGCCGGGAGAGATGAGACATGGTCCATTGGAGATGACTGTGATGAGGCCTCCTCTGACGGAGCATACTGACTTCCCTATGGTTAGGGAGTGGATTCTGTAACCTAACTGGGCCGTCGGGATGACTGAGGAAGAATTAAAACTTTGGACGGTTGCCTTGGTTCACCCGGGCCCTCACCCTTTGGGATTCTCCTCCTCGAGATAGCACCATTGCCTGCAAAATACACATAGGTGAACATGGTTTGTTTCCCGAGCATTGTTGTGCAGACACTTCAGTAACAATGAAGACTAAATGCACTATTTTTGGCCACCGCGGACCGCAGTGGGAACCCTCTGATGAGCAAGACTCTCTGAACCTTCACATCGCGGGCCGCGAAAAACCGACTGTGGCTGCAAAGTAAGATCCATTGTAGTATCAGTTCTGGAAGACAGGGACCACGGACCGCGGACTGCGAAAAGTTGACCGCGGTCCGCAAAAAAGCTATTTGGGTTTTGCAAACAGAAGCATCGTGGTCCGCAAAAAAGGGACCGCGGAGCACGAAATGGGATTTTACCTAGGGTTTCCAGATTTTGCATTTTCTACGATAAAGTGTTCATTTAGATGTTCCCTACAGGAGTAATCAGTGTAATTGCATTCCAAGGGACTATCATGAACCTATTTTGACTAACCCTAAAATTTTACAAGCCTAAAAAGAGAAAAATTATGAAAAAGAAGATGAAAATAAAGAAAATATAAAATTAAGAAGTTAATGAACCACAAATACACTTACTAGATGCTTGGATGATAGTTTGGATGAGAGCAATGAATTTTAGAGAATGCAGGAGAAAGACACAGTCGAAGGGAGCTTAGAATAGCTATAGTGCGTAAAGTATGAAATAAAACCCTAGTGGTCTATTTATAGAGAAGAGCTACGGAACACCCCTCTTACCTACCGCGGTCCGCGGTCAGTCAGTTGTTTAATGCTCAGAAAAAGCTCATCGTGGTCCGTGAAAAATCAACCGCGATCGCGGTGCGTTAGGCTCAGAAAGGCATCCTTCAGTTAAATGGGCTTCGTGGACTGCGAAAAGGAGACCGCGGACACGAAGCAGATTCCAGTGAACTATTATTGCAGCCTTTGGACTTTGCGGACCGCGAAAAGGAGACCGTGGCCGCGAAGTTAGTTCCAGTAAGGTTCTGTTTCTACACTTAGCCAAATTTTCTTGTGTCAAAATCATCCTACACATCCAAAAACCAATTAGTGTAATAGTGAAACATATTCTACCAAGAAAAAAAAAAGAAACGAAAGTAAAGACACATGGGTTGCCTCCCAAGAAGCGCCTGATTTAACGTCGCGACACGACACCTGTTACCGGGATCATTTGAGATGAAGAAGTGCCACCACGTGGCTTTCATCGACTTTGCCAAAATAGTGCTTTACCCGGTGACCATTTACTCTGAAGACTTCACCACTTTTGTACTTAAGGTAAAGAGCCCCAAATGGAGAAACAAATAACACTTCAAAAGGCCCACTCCACTTTGACTTTAATTTTCCGGGAAATAGCCTCAACCGAGAATTGAAAAATAAGACCAAATCACCAACCTTGAACTCTTTACCTCGAGCATATTTGTCATGTAGGTACTTCATTTTTTCCTTATAAAAGGACGAACTGGAGTACGCATGGAATATAAACTCATCCAACTCATTCAATTGCTCCACCCAAAGATTTGCAGCTACATCCTATTCCAAGTTCAACTTTTTCAAGGCCCACATACCCTTGTGCTCCAATTCCACCGAAAGGTGGCATGCTTTTCCAAAGACCAAGCGATATGGGGACATCCCAATTGGTGTCTTGTAGGCGGTTTGATAAGACCAAAGAGCATCATCTAATTTCTTAGCCCAGTCAGTCCTATTAGAATTGACCGTTTTGGATAATATGCTCTTTATGTCTCTGTTAGACACTTCAACTTGGCCACTAGCCTGAGGGTAGTACGGGTAGTGACTTTATGATTGACCCCATAGTTGGAAAGCAAGAAGTCGAAAGCTTTGTTGCAAAAATGTGACCCCACATCACTGATGATGGCTCGTGGAATGCCAAACCTATTAAAGATATTCTTCTTGAGAAAGGCTATCTTACTCTCGCGCTTCATTGTTTGGTAAGGCCATGGCCTCCACCCACTTTGATACATAATCAACCAAAACCAAGATGTACGTGTTCCCACATGAACTCACGAATGGCCCTATGAAGTCGATGCCCCAAACATCAAATATATCTACCTCAAGAATCGAATTTAAAGGCATCTCATACTTTTTGGAAATTCCTCCAGCTCTTTGGCATTCATCACACCTCCTCACTAGGTCACTAGCATCCTTATACAAAGTGGGCCAAAAGAATCCACAGCTAAGCACTTTAGAAGCAGTTCTCACTCCTCCTTGATTACCACCATACGGTGAGGAGTGGTAAGACTCAAGGATAGCTAGTTGATCTTCTTCCGGTACACATCGCCGGATCACCCTATCGGTGCAAATCTTGAATAAATAAGGCTCTTCCCAATAGAAATCCAAGCTATCCCTTCGAAGATTCTTCCTTTGGTTAGAAGAGAGCTCACAAGGGACAACTCCGGTGATGAGGAAATTAGCAATGTCGGCGAACCATGGCATTTCTATCATTGACATTGAAAGGAGTTGTTCATCTGGAAAACTATCATTGATCTCAAGTCCGTCTCAAGGACGTCCTTGCTCCTCCAACCAGGACAAATGATCGGCTACTTGATTCTCACTCCCTCTTCGGTCCACGATATCTAAATCAAACTCTTGTAATAACTAAACCCATCTCATAAGTCTTGCCTTGGAATCCTTCTTGGTCATGAGGTACCGGAGTGCTGCATGGTCAGTGTGAACTATGACTTTGGCACCCATCAAATAAGGGCGAAATTTTTCCATGGCAAAGAGTATAGCTAGAAGCTCCTTCTCCGTGACTGTGTAGTTCATTTGAGCAGTACTCATTATCTTGCTGGCATAGTAGATTGGATGAAACACTTTGTTCACCCTTTGCCCAAGCACAACACCCACAGCAACATCGCTTGCATCACACATAAGCTCAAATGGTGCACTCCAATCCGACACCGTGATAATAGGAGTGGTAATGATCTTGTGTTTTAAGAGTTCAAAAGCTTGCATGAAATGCTCATCAAAACTGAATTTAGAATCCTTCTCTAACATCTTGCATAATGGATTCACCACCTTAGACAAATCTTTGATAAACCGTCGATAAAAATCGGCATGGCCAAGAAAGCTACGGACTCCTCCCACTGAAATAGGTGGTGGCAATTTTGAAATAACCTCGATCTTTGCCTTATCAACATCAATGCTGTTCTTTGAAATATTATTGCCCAAAACGATTCCTTCCTCCACCATAAAGTGGCATTTTTCCCAATTCAAGACCAAATTCGTTTCTTCACACCGAGAAAGGACTCTATCAAGATGACTCAAGAATTCGTAGAAAGAATCCCCGACAACACTAAAGTCGTCCATAGATACTTCTAGAATGTCCTCCACCATGTTGGTGAAGATTGACATCATACATCTTTGGAAAGTGGCTGGGGCATTACAGAGTCCGAATGGAATGCGATCAAAGGCAAAAGTGCCATATGGGAAAGTAAAGGTAGTCGTCTCTTGATCCTCCGGGGCTATCAAAATTTGATTATATCCAGATTACCCATCGAGGAAACAATAAAAGGCCCGATCTGCGAGCCTATCCAACATTTGATCCAGGAATGGTAAAGGAAAATGGTATTTGCGGGTTACCATGTTGATCTTGCGGTAGTCCATGCACACCCGCCATCCGGTAACCGTCCTTGTAGGAATGAGCTCATTTTTATCATTTTTTATCATTTTCATTCCACCCTTTTCTGGAACGCATTGGACCGGAGAAGTCCAAGTGCTATCCAAAATTGGATAGACAACACCCGCATCAAGCCATTTTATAATCTCCTTTTTCACCACCTCTTGCATAGCTTCATTGAGTCTTATTTGATGTTCAACGGAGGGTTTGGTTCCATCCTCCAATATGATCTTATGCATGCAAAAGGCGGGGCTAATACCCCGAATATCAGCCAAGGTCCAACTGATTGCTTTCTTACTCCTCCTTAACACTTTTAAAGTTGAGTCAACCTGCATTTGTGTTAGGCAAGAGTAAAGAATAACTGATAAATTACAAGAGGGACCAAGGTATTCATACCTGAGGTTGGAAGGAAGTGGCTTCAACTCCAGATTCAGAAGTTCTTCAATGGATGGCTTTGTTGGTGGGGTCTACCTGTTCTCAGAGTCCAATGACAATTTTCTTGGAGAATAAGAATAAGACCACATGCCCTGAAGGGCATGATTGCTATCAAGCACACCATCCACCACTGAGTCCTCGTGATTCAACAAGGCCGACTCCACAAGATCATCAACATGGATCATAGCACTGGCATCGTCAATAATAACCTCGGACACGAGGTCCATAAAGAGCAAACTTCAGTGTTGTTAGGCTGCTTCATAGATTTGCAAACATGGAAGACCACTTTTTCATCACCAACTATGAATGTAAGTTCCCCAGATTCAACATCGACCAAGACCTTCCCAGTGGCAAGGAAAGGCCTCCCCAAGATAATAGGGACCTCAAAATCAACCTCATAGTCGAGGATAACAAAATCTGCTGTCAATATGAATTTGTCCACTCTCACTAAGACATCATCAATAATACCTAGGGGCCTCTTCATTGATCTATCCGCCATTTGAAAACACATAGAGGTCGCCCTAGGTTGTCCGACCCCCAAAGTCTTGAACACAGAATATTGCATCAAATTTATGCTTGCCCCAAGATCACATAGGGATTTTGCAAAGTCTGCACTCCCAATTTTGCAAGGAATAGTGAAGGTACCCGGATCTTCAAGTTTTGGTGCCATGGAGTGAACAATAGAACTCACTTGGTGAGTCATCTTAATGGTCTCACACTCCATGGACAACTTTTTAGTCACCAAGTCCTTCATGAACTTAGCGTGTCCTGGCATTTGATCCAAGGCCTCAACCAATGGAACATTTATGGTAAGACTGTTCATCATATCAAAGAAATTTTTAAATTGGGCCTTTTGCTTCTATTTTTCCAATCTCTGAGGATAGGGAGGAGGTGGCCTAGGAAATGGTGCCTTTGGGGCCACCGGTTCCGGCATGTCAATTATGTGCTCCAGAGATGGGTTAACATTTCTACCCAAATCTTCCCCATTGTCATGAATGTCAATTATTACCTCACCTTCAATTGGCTCATCCATTTCTTGTTCCACATCGACTGGTAACTCATCTTGGTGTACGACTTCATCATCAACAACCTTCTTTGGCCCCGAAGTACTTGCCTCACCACCTTTGACACTCCGAGTAGTTACCGCCATATTATGACCGGTGTTGTTGTTGTTCCCACCCTTGGGGTTCACTACCGTATCACTCGGTAGTGCACCCTTCGGGCGTGTGTTTAAGGCATGTGAAATCTGGCCCATTTGTACTTCAAGATTTCGAATAGAAGTAGTGTGAGAGGATATTTGGGCATCAGATTCTGCATTTCTCTCCATCATATGTTTGAACATGTTTTATATCCGACCAATTTCCGAGCTTGAAGAACTTTGTCCATGAGATTGATATGGAGGGGGGTTGCTTGGTTGTTGGTACATCGAGGGCCTTTGAAAAACCGACCCCTGACTACCTTCGCCTCCCCAATTATTGTTTTTATTTCTTCCATTACAATTCCCTTCATTGTTGTTCCCCCATTGTCGGTCATTATTGTTGTTCCATTGACGGTCATTGGTATTGCTCCAATTCCTAGCATTGTTATTGTTCCAGTTCCGTGGCCTTTGGTTCCCTCAGTTTTGAGTATTACCTTGCCCTTGGTAGTTGTTTGCATACATAACATCCTCATCTTGGTCATCATAACCTTCATCTTGTTCATGACCACTCGGCCCTTGATCACCTTGATCACCATGGTTTTGCCTAACATTTCCCCGAGGTCTCCTTTGGTTTCCTTGCATATGCACTCCTTCCATAGCATTTACTTGCTTCGGCCCTTACAATTGTTGGAGTTGGGCTTTAGCAAGTTGGTTCATGGTTGTTGTGAGCTCGAAAATTGCTTTCCCTTGTTATTGAAGTTCCTTGTGGAGACTATTCACACTGGTTTCCCCTTGAGGCACATTTTCTCTACTTTGCCAAGCCGAAGATGTGTCGGCCATTTCATCAAGAATCTCACATGCCTCCGGGTATGTCAACTTCATAAAATTACCACCGGCCAATTGGTTGACCACACATTGATTTACCATGTTGATTCCCCGGTATAATGTTTGTTGTATCATAGCCTTGGTCATGTCATTGTTCGGACACTCCTTGACCATGGTTTTATAGCGTTCCCATATTTCATTTAGTGGCTCGTTTGGCTCTTGTTTGAATGCCAAAATCTCATCTTGAAGGGCCGCCATGTGGCTTGGGGAAAAGAACTTTGCAATAAATTTATCAGCGAGCTCGTCCTAAGTGGATATATAATGGTTTGGGAGACGCTCAAGCCAATCCAATTCCTTTCCCCTAAGTGAGAACGGGAACAACCGTAACCGTAATGCGTCCTCAGACACATTAGTTTCCTTACTCCCCCAACATGTAACCAAGCCTTTGAGATGCTTATAGGCATTCTTGTGGGCGGCTCCGGTGAAGTATCCTCTTTGATCTAGGAGAGTGAGCATCACATTTGTGATTTGGAAGTTCCCCGCTCGAATCCTTGGCGGGACTATTGCACTAGTTTACTCCTCGTTTGGAAGGACCCGAGGAGCAGCTCTAGGAGCTAGAGGTGGGTCGTCTGGGACATCATCCTGTATATTGGCCTGTCGGCCTCTTCTTTGTGGAGGAATTTGATTAATTTCATCTTCTTGATTGTCATAAACCTCCTCCCCCGGAATCGCATTTCCTAGTATATCGGCCATTGTACCTAAGTAAACAAAACAAGGAAGTCAAAAATAGAAGGAAAGAAACACACACTACGCTTCTAGTCACACCGTTAGAGCTCCCCGGCAACGACGCCAAAAAGTGATCACGCCTCACTCACAGTACTATATAAGTATGAAGGCAAGGATCGTGTAGCTTTTACCTAAATGGTCGGGATCGAATCCACAGGGAGTCTATAATGGGAGTGAGTGTATAAGTGATCTAAAAGGGTCGAGTGTTTCTAATTGCACTTCTAATCATTTGTTGGTGTTGAACTATGCTAAGTGTATTCTATTGTTGTAAGATAATTAATGACTAACTTTGTTTTTGTTGTTGTTTTCTGATATTAATAAAGACACTAGGGTCGTGACCGTTGCCTAGGTGGATAAACAATGGGGTTCAATTCTAAGGTCGGGGAATTGGCTAGGAATACAACTATAACCAATGCACGAAGGTGCTCATTCTATACCTCTCGGTAGTTTGAGTGATTTTACCCTAATTGCCCCTCTCGAGGTCAATTGGGTGCCAATTAATCAAGCAATCCAGGATTAGGTAGGGTGTTACTCTCTCGAGGTTTAACCCGTTAATTAGGGCTCAAGTAGGGTTTGACCATTTCTGGGTTCAACCCAATTGATTGGGACTACCAATCTCTTGATAATGCCCTAATTTCCTATTAGGATAATTTCTAGACTCAAGTCTTCTTTCTCAAGAAAGACCCAAGTCATGAAAAGGTTGATTAGTGTTTGCAACCACTAATTATAGTAATAAAAACCTTGAACTAGTCTAAATAGCCAACACCCATTAATTTCCCAATCTTAATTTCAAAAATCCATTACATACCCACACTAGGGTTGAGCCACAACCATGGATAATGGGTCTAGCTACTCATAATCAAAGATGAAAACAATAATAGAGAATAAGAATAACTCATTTAATTGATTCCTAGCAAAAGTGAAGTTTTCAATGTTAAAAATGCAAGAACAAAGCTAGAAAGATAAAAACCCTAAAATATTCACGTGTTTTCTACTTCAAGAATTACAAGATGTGTAAAGAAATTACAAAATAGTCTATTTATAGTTTGCCAAATTTTCGGACAAAAATACCCCTACGGGACCATCGCGGACCGCTAAAACACGATCGCGGTCCGTGAAAACAATAAGCTTGTTGAGCTGCTGGTCTTCTGGTAAGGTTAGACCGCGGTGAAAACTTGCATTGTCTTCAATCTTCACAGGAATGCCACCGCGGACCGCGAAATGAAGACCGCGGTCGCGGTGGAAAATTGTATTATTTCCCGAGCACACTGGAATTCCACCGCGGACCGCGAAATGAGGACTGTGGC
Organism: Nicotiana paniculata; assembly: GCA_005239505.1. Classification (NCBI taxonomy): domain Eukaryota; kingdom Viridiplantae; phylum Streptophyta; class Magnoliopsida; order Solanales; family Solanaceae; genus Nicotiana; species Nicotiana paniculata. Next base: position 27,358 of record ML322812.1, read on the forward strand.
CGCGGTGGAAACTTTCCTTGTGTTCAACCTCACTGGAATGCCACCGCGAGCCGCGAAACGAGGACCGCGGCTGTGGTGGATGCTATCCTTGTGTTCAACCTCACTGGAATGCCATCGCGGTCCGTAAAACGAGGACCGCGGCCGCGGTGGATGCTTGCCTTACTTTCGACCTCACTAGAATGCCACTACGGACCGCCACCGCGGTGGCCTTTTTGCTTGATCATCTTTGTTGTGTTTGATCCTTGTGCCGGATTCACTCCTCTTTTGAGAATATTTTAGACTGAGTGTCTTCATTTCTGGGTCAATCCTGCAACAAGAACAACGTATAAGCTTTCGAGGCCACTTTGTGTACCGTTATATCCAAAATTCATGTATAAGGGAACAAAAAACGAGGCAAAAATCTAAGTTATCAGTCATGCATCTATTGATTATGTAACAAGCAGTATTTATTGCTTCAGCCCAGAAGTTGTGAGGTAGTTTGCTAGATAAGAGCATGGTTCTTTGCATGTCTTCAAGAGTTCTGTTTTTCCTTTAAACAACTCCATTTTGCTGGGGGGTTCTAGGAGCAGAAAAGTTATGATTAACACCATGTTCATCACAGAACTCAGCAAACTTAGCATTCTCAAATTCAGTACCATGGTCAGATGTTATTGATGCCAGTTGATGTCCTAATTGATTTTGAGTTTTCTTGACAAATGACGTAAACATATCAAATGCTTCATCCTTAGATGCCAGGAATAAGGTCCAAGTGAACCTTGAAAAATCATCAACTAGCACCATCACATATCTCTTACCACCTCTACTAAAAGTTCTCATTGTACCACATAGATCCATATGAACCAGTTCCAACGTCCTGGTGGTACTGACTATTTTCTTACTTTTGAAAGAGGACCTTACTTGCTTACTATTGGCACATGCCTCACAAACTTTGTCTTCCTTGAACTTAATGTTAGGATGTCCTATCACTAAGTCCTTAAAGACTAGTTTGTTAAGCTGAGTTAGGCTCGCATGACCAAGTCGTTTGCGCCACAGGAGGGGATCACTATCCAACACACTTAGGCAAGTGAGTTAATTTTCAGACAGTGTGGAAAAGTCTATGACATAGATGTTATTCATTCTTTTTCCCTGCAAAACAATCTTGTCAGGTTTTATTCTCAGGAAGAGTCAGGTTAATCACAAAACATTTTATTAGATACACATGTTCAATGGATCGTATCAGGCTATATTTTAAGCCATCTATTAGATACACATGTTCAATGGATCGTGTATCATCCTTACCTACCTTACCAACCCCAATGATTTCACCTTTCTTTTCGTTTCCAAAGGAGACATTTCCTCCTTTGAGACTTTCAAGTGAAAGTAACTGTTCCATGTTCCCAGTCATATGCTTTGAGCAGCCACTATCCAAATACCAAATCTGGCAGCCTCCTCTCACTTGAACCTACAAAAAGAATCAAAGGTTAGTCTTAAGAACCCAAACTAGTTTGGGTCCTTTTCTATGAGAGAATGGATGAATCAAATTTTTCCTGGCCCAATTTGGTAGCCAGTTTTTCCCTTTTACAAACCTCTCATTTCTTCGACTGGCCTGCTCTTTTGCAGTACACTCATATTTGTAGTTCCCAGTCTTACCACAATGGGTGCATATTTTATTCTCAGGAAGAGTGAGATACTTGTTTTTGGGATCCCACTTGAGCAATTGACTTCCAAAGCAAATCCCTCTCATGTTGCTAATATTATTCTGTTAAAGCCATATGAGGGCGGCAGAGGATTTATTCCATTTACAAGTTCGGTCTAACTCATGTTTGACTTTGCCAAGTTCTTCATTAAGAGTTCTTATTTGTTCGTCCTTGGCATACATCTTATCTTTTAATTTTCCCATGTTTTCTTCTAACATGATATGAGAAGAATCAAGAACCTTTTTACTTGATCCTAGCTTTAGCTTTAAGTTTTCAGATTTTAGTTCTAGAATCTCAGTTTCAAGTGGATGAACCTGGTTCAACAAGTCAGTGTTTTTCTTTTCAGATTCACTGACTCTGATTTCCAGGTTCATGCACTTTGCTTTCATTATTACACATTCTTTAGATAGTTGATCCTTCTCTTTGGTTGTTTTCTCAGAATCATTTATGAAATCAAGTAGCAACTCAGAGAGTTTTTCCTTACATAGGAACTTTACTTTGTTTTTAAGATGAGAGATACTTACCTCTGGTTCTTCATGTGATTCCCAGTCAGATTCTCCAATTGCCATGAGTGTCTGATCTTCAGACTCCCCATCTTCTGATTCTTTATCTGAACTTTCACCGCAAGCAGAAACCATAGCTTTTGTTGTGATTTTCTTGGGTTGGACATGTTCCTTCTTTCTGTTCCTTCTCTCATATCTCTCTTTTTTTCATTCTACTTCCCACTGAGGACAGTTGTTAATGACATGGTCAGTCTTACCACATATATAGCATCCCTCGTTGGTTGGTCTTTCTGGAGCTTTTAATTTATTGTAGTTTCCTCCTCTAGAGATTGTTTGGTGATCATGACCATCTCATCATCTTCCAGATCTGCTCCCTCAGTGATTCTTAGGGCTAGACTCCTCTCCTTCTTTGGACCATCCATCTTCATTGTCTGCCTTCTCAGTTCATAGGCAGTGAGGTTTCCAATTAGCTCATCTAATCTGAGGATTGCCATATTTTTGGATTCCTGGATAGCAGTGATTTTACTTTCCCAAGAAATATGCAAGACCCTTGTCAGGATCTTCTCAACCTTTTCCTCTTCAAGAATGACCTCTTCCAAGAGACTTCAGTTCATTAGTCAAGGTTGTGAACCTTGCGTTTATCTCTTGGATAGTCTCTACTTCTTTCATAGTGAAGTTTTCATACTGAGAGTATAGTAAAGTACCTCTTGAACTTTTTACCTGAGGTGTTCCTTCATGGGCTACTTGCAAGGTGTCCCAAATCTCTTCGGCAGTGGTGCAACTTTGGATTCTGTTGTACTCGTCAGGACCTAGTCCACATACTAGCCATTTTTTGGCCTTTGCATTCTTCTCCCATTTCTTCGGACCCTCAGTAGTGCAATCAGCTCTTGTCTTTGGTATATCTATACCTTTAGCAGTCTTCATCATGGTAGCTAGAGAACCATCCGTGACTATGTCCCAGAGTTCATAGTCTTCTCCAATTAGGTGATCATTCATCCTATTTTTCCACCATGAGTAGTACTGGCCATTGAAGAGTGGTGGCCTTGCAGTTGATTGATCTTCCCAATTTCCGGTGGTGCACTCATCTTGATCTTCTCCAAGGTGTTAGCCTTTCAAGAATAACCTTCTCTCATACCAATTGATGTTTTAAACTTCAATACCACACAAGAATATAGGTTACTTTGTGTGGTACCCAATTTTCGAGTGTTGTCTCCGTAGAAGAACCTGGTTCTTCTTGGTGTTCCAACCACTGTTGCAGAATAATAAAAAGCAGTAAAGTAAAAACACGGAGATTTTTAGGTTGAAAACACCTGGCTTAAAAGGTGAAAAACCCACGACCTACTCCTCAGTAGGATTTTCTCAAACTCTTCACTAAAACTCTGAGCCAAATGGACTTAAAAAATAAACTCTTTTTGTAATCCTAGGACTAACTCTAATCCCTTTGTAGTAACTAGACCCTAGCTAATTTCTACACACCTCAAGTTAACTCTAACTTGAACAATACGTCCCTATTACAATTGCTTCTATGAAAGCTGAAAGATACAATATTAAAACTCCTACTACACTCAACTAGACTCAATAATCAATCAGATGGAACTGGTTCTTCTACTTGAACGGTAGCCATTCCATCGCACAATGATTGTGCTAGCAAAATAACTCTGGGAACTTTGCTTTCAGATTTTGATTCACTTCAGCTTTTGTGCGTGTAGAATTCCAGCATAAATACATCAAGTATTTATAGAGTCAGTTGTTGAGCTTGTCGTCCAATTCTAGTTCAACTCTACCTGGGTGAACCTAATTCGTACCAAACTCAACTTCCTTTATTTTGTTACTTTCCTTGTTGAATTCGACTTCAACTATCTCATCAATTTTCAACCTTTTCGCATTAGGAGACAATCTCTTGGTTTATTGATATTTCACATTCACAAATATCTCCTATGAATATACGGTTCATGTGCCAGCTCATCAGTTCAAGATGTGTGCTATGATGGACCTGGTTCAACTGGTCAGCCATTTGTCAATCTTCAAAACTATGGAGTGGCATGGGTCAACAACTCCTCCCGAAGGTCTTTGAGCTCCTCCTCCTTTTTATCACAAAGGAGTCTCAGGGCCTTCCCTTCACCCAAATATTTGTTTAGCTCGGCCTCACATTGGCTTAGCTCAAAGCCTAAAAAAAGGGATGATCAGTCAAAGCAAGGAAGGAAATTGCAACATTGAGGAAATTTCAACATTAAGAGTTGAGGCTTACCTTAGAGAAGAGATGTTGGGCCTCTTCGAAGATTGAGGACGCATTGATAAGATCGGCATCATCGACCCCAATGAAACAACGTTGGAAAGGATCGTCCTCACTAGGGGCTCCACCTAACTTAGGCGTTCTCAAGGCCCGAGCATCTCTTATGGCTTCCGCAGAGTAAGCCGGCAACGACGGAGAATGACCCATTGTCACGGCCCGGAGCAGGTCTCCCAAGGCGCTCTGTTCATTCATAGGGATCTCGGAATTCATTTTCTTTGGTGTGCTCATCGAAGGCCGAGGAATAACCATAACCTCGGATAATTCGGGAGCTTTTCCTTTTCCTTCCTTCGAGGTTTCCTCTCCTCGAGGCAGGGTCTCCGGCTCGGAGGGGCCTCGACATGCTTTTTGGTTCGGGCCACCAGCGCCAAATCCTCAACCTCGTTGTTTTCATCATCCATGAACTGGTGGACCTAGTCTATGTTCACATAAATGATGTTCTTCATGCATCTCCGAGCAGGCCCCGCTTCATCTTGAGGGTCTTCGGGCTTCAAATCCCTTGTTCTCTTATTGTCTTTCTTTGACTTTTGAATTGGGGACCCCATCTTCTCCCGGGGAGGGGCCGGCCTCATTTCGAAGAAATCTCCAATTCCTTCATAAATAAAAACTAAGTATCAGAAAGGAAGTGTTTCAGATAAAGAAGGAAATATCAAAGATTTTACCAAGGTGTTTGGATTCCCACTTTCCCTTCGACAAGTCACGCCACATGCGTTTGTCATACGAGGAGGTGGCGGCTAGCTTCCGCACCCATTCCTCGAGGTCAGATGGGGCATCCAAGGGACCGCTGCTAATAAAGGAAAAGAACATTATGCAAGGTATTGTTAAAATGCAAAAAATTTCTAAGGAAACGGGCTCCACTTACGGTCGAAGTTCCACTTTTCGGGGAACGGCAGTTGCTCCCCGGGGATAATATCCCTGGTCCTCACACGAATGAACCGGCTCAACCAGCCTCGATCTTTGTCCTCATCATTGCTGGAAAAAAAAAGATATGGTCGACCGGTGTTGGAGCTTGATCAACCCTCGAAAACGTTGAGGCTGGTATAAACGGATAAGGTGGCTGAGGGTGAACTCGAGCCCCTCGGCCTTACTGGTGAAGTATCGAAGCATTATCACTATCCTCCAGAAAGACGGGTGGATTTTGCCAAGGGTAACTTGGTACCTCTTGCAAAAATCGATCACGATTGGATCGAGGGGGCCCAACGTGAATGGGTAAGTTTACACGCTTAAAAACCCCTCCACGTGGGTAGTAATTTCCTCTTCACGGGTGGGGATCTGTACCACAACCCTATCCCCTCAGCCACAGTCCTTTCTCACAGCTTTGAGGTGTTTCTTTGTTATCTAACAGATATACGTCGAAGCGTGTTCACATCGGCCAGGGACATCAGGAGGATTTTCGATGGAGATGTCTTTCTTTACGTTACAACCACCGGGAACGATCTCGTGGAGCGCCTGTGTCTTACCGCCGGCCAAACGAAAAGAAGAGGAGGAAGTTCCCTCTTTTTGAGGAACAATTTTAGAGGTTTTAGACATTGATTCCGGTTGAAAAAAGCGAAAGAAAATAAGATTTGACAACTTTTAGCATTAAAGGGGCGGAAGAACTGGTGGCAGAAGAGAAGGAGATAGAGAAAAGAAGAGTTCAGAGGAGTTGCGAAAAGAGAAGTAAAAGCTTTTAATGAGAGGAGAAACCATGTATTTATAGAAGAGCGGTGACTTATTGACGGTACTAGTGGCCGACCACCACTTTCAAGCACTTAATATTTTGGGAAAACGTACCGACAGAACGTTTCAGTCACTTCGAACGCTTACTTCACAAGGATGATGTCATTATCTGGTACTCCGAAGACTTGAGGCTCAAAAAGTTTCTTATCATTTTTTTTCTAAGAAACGTGGGGACTATCTGTATACGGTAAAATTCAGGTATGCCCGATTTCATAGGTTCGAGGGGTTGCTCCGAGCCCGAGTTCGAAATGGATCATGCAAGCTCAGTAGATCGAGCTCGAGCCTGATGACAGAGTGCACGGCTTGAGGATCAAAGCGCATAATACCGGGACCGAGTATAGCCTACCTCGAGATAATACCGTTATGGATTTGTACGAATTCGTACTAGGCGGTTAGACAGCTGTACAAATTAGATTCCTTTCTAGAAATGGAAATGTACCTTATTTAGGACTCTTCTAATATATAAAGGAGAGCTCATTCGTTTGTAAACAATTATTTTTGTGCTTATCTCTTATAAGAATTGTCCTTTAGCTTTATCATTCTTATATTTTACTGTTCATCTTGGTATCCCTCGAGGTCATTGAAGCTCGAGGTTGAGGCACTCATACACTGGTTTGATCTATCTTGTTCACTTGACTCACACACTTGTCTTCTTGTTTATCGATTAGTATTGAATTAAATGATCACATTTTTTTTAAACCTCAACATAAGTTTAATTGTTACTCAGACTTTAGGGTAAATAGTAATGTCTTCACTTGGTGACTAATGAAAAATTTAAGTACCAAAAAAGATAAATAAGATTAACAATCCTCATTTTTAAAAATGTGTACCTTCTTTTTTAGCTTTTATTTCATAATTCAAATGAATGATGATATAAAATATACATACTTTTTAGTATTAAATATGCGTGCAACGCGCGTACACTAAAATTAATAAATAACAGTAATACATATACACACATACACACTTGTGTGCGTGCATGTAAGGGAGTCTGCACTGCACATACATAGCAATATGGCGGCTTAGCATGTAGTTCTCGGCATGTCATCAACACTTCGACTTGTTGTCTTTATTTCAAGCCCCTCTTACAAATTGTTATCTACTTTGAAGTATATAAATCCTTCCTCAGATACAAGTTAGACATTATTATAAAAAGTTTAGTTCTAATTAATTCCTACAATTTGCTTATGGTTTGGCATAAATCGGGTGCGAATAAATTTTTATACTGGTCAAGTTTACAGCTGGAATTTAGGGTCTATTCAGGTTATAAATGTGTGATTAATGTATGAATTGTCAAACAAAATAATAGGTTAAAAACAAGTGGTGTACTGTTTTATGAAGTTTGGTGGTCGTTGTCTATCCATATGCAGTACAAAATCGCTTTCTGAAACAACATGACGAAATGTAAGTACTGTATAAATGTATTTTCAAACTTTTTATCATAAAGTAAGCTAATAAAATTATTTTTAACAATAGTGATTAGTTATAGTTTTAAATCCCATTATTTATTTCTTTGAGCTTTTTGATGACTAAACTGATTAAACATAAAAAGTAAATGAACCACATAAAATTTTCAAACAAGAAAGTGCTAATTTTGGGAAAAAGTAACTAATTTTAAGTTTTAGATTTACGTTAATTAAGCTCTATTGTTGAAACAATAATTGGAGTCCAAACTTCAAAATTATTGAACAGAAATAAACAAATTGCGTAATTAATAAACACTCTCCAACTCAAGCGATGCGGCAGATGACTTGAAGATAAAGGATGGTATTTTTTATTTGTCTTTAGATCAATTTGGTTGTCGGTGAAACATTAAACTTGTTGAGCTTAATAATACAGACAAAAAATAAAATATTTTCAGTAAAGACAAAATTCATTATTGGAATTGGAAAATTGCTAGACTTCTAAGTTAATAGGTTTTCTTAACTTCAAAATTTATTTAATATGACAACAAATTTGGACATTTTATGCAGTGCTTCAAAATTGATTATTACTCTTAGTTTAAGTAACTTTTTTCTTTGTTTTTAAATCTAATTTTAATCTTATTAAGGAAGGTTGGGTAAGGAGTAGAGAATGAGAAAGCCCTTGGTGAAATAAATAACATCTTATAACCAAGTGAAGCTCTGAAGGCGCATGTTAAGCCAAGGTTAGCTAATGTGCACCGTTCATGGCATGCCAGAAGAAGAAGCAGATTCCGGCGCCGGTGGTAGACACCAATCTTTCCTCTACTAAGGGAAATTCTACTAGGTTAGTTACATCAGAGACGGGCGTCCCACAAGCTTTAGCCCCAATTCAATTAGGGCAACGGATGACGGGTATGTGTAGTGCTCCAACAATTTTACAAGCTCAGGATCGATAGCAGCTAGAGATTTCAGAGATAATTTAGGTGGAGACGAAAAATCAGCAAATAGGAGCTATTACTACAACGGGGAAATTAAGATTCTCTGCTAACTTCAGTGTGGTCAAGCCAACCATGGTGGAGATAGTAAAAGGTCAGGGCAACTTTATTACTAATCCCCCTACATTGAAAGATGGAATTAAAGTTTTCAAGTTGTTTGTTAATACCATAGAACTGCAAAATCAAAAGTGGAGGCCGGCCTTAATTTGTTATGTAATTGGGGGTACCCTTGCGTTTAAAGACATGCTGAAGTTTATATATCGGGTATGACATTTTGTCACCAACCCTTAGATTTATCTACACGATGAAGGCTACTTCATTTCTAGGTTTGACTGTGAACAAGATAAGCTAAAGATTCTGCAAAGTGGCCCTTATACATATAAAAATAGACCTCTGATTCTGAAGCAATGGATATCAAACATCAGGTTAGTTGATGAGCCATTGAATGCCATACCAGTTTGTGCAGTGTTTCCACACCTACACATTCAGTATTGAGTGATAGAAAACTTGAGGAGAATAGCTAGTTGCTTGGGGAAGCTGATTTGTACTGATAATGTCACAGCTAAAGAGGAAATAATCTCCTTCTCTAGGGTACTTATTGAAATGGATGTTTGCCAGCCTCTCCCAAACTTAGTAACTTGAGGAGCCTGATGTTAGCTGCAAACTACAACCACTTGAATATGAGTGGAAACTTGAGTATTGCTAGGAATGCATGTAGATTGGCAGTCATAAGGAGAGTTACAAAGCACAGACCAAGGAAAAACTTATAATAATTGATAAGCATCAGCCGAGACCATAAAAGAAAGTTCAGAAGCAACAATGAAAAGCCAAGACTACCAAAAATCCGCTTGCTAATCGCACTGTACTGGCAGATAACAAATCCAAGGAAGCAAATCACAAAGAAGTGACCACAGATATAGAGGAAAGCCTTGCAGCTCATAGACCATCAAAGATAGGGGAAAGCAAAATATGGATGAAAAGAATGATGCGAGACTTAGGTCTTCTATAGCTACTGAAGATGTTGAATAGTTCCTACGATAGAATAGATTCAGTGTGCTGAGGACACATCCTGAAAAAAGCTACTACCAATCTAGTAAAGAGCGATGATCCTTTGAACAAAGACCCCTTTCTCATAGAACATAAGGATGTTGAATAAGACCTTTAAGCAAAAGGAATTGAAATCCTTTTTGCTTAAAAATAGAGTTGTACTGTTGGGATGTCTAGAAATAATGATAAAGCGGAAAAAATAAAGAAAAAACTAGGAGCTGAATGGTTGATACATGCAGATTATATAGTAAACCCTAAATGAAGATTATGGATTTGCTGGAAGCCTTAGAAGGTCAAAGTCATTATACTACTTTCACATATACAACTGGTTCACTCTGTAAGGTTGAAGATAAAGAATCACAGTTTGCATGTCAAATGACTTTTGTGTATGGAGATAATGTAAATGCTGGGAGGAAGGAGTTATGGAGACAACTGAAATGGATTAGTACACTGATGACAACCCCTGGATTGTTTTGGGAGACTTTAACACTATCCTCTCAATACAAGATAGAGTCAATAGGTTACCCATAAAGTAGTCAGAGATTGAGGACTTTCAGAACTGCATACAAGAGATTGTTCTTGGACAAATCAATAGAAAGGATGTGCGTACTCTTGGTGAAACAAGAGATAGGCAGAGGATAGAATATATATCTTAATTGATTAGGCGTTTGGTAATGATCTTTGGTATATGAGGTTTGACAATCTTGAAGCATTTTATCATACTCCAGAATGCTCAGATCACTCACCAATAATTATAAGAACAGAGGTGGCCAAACAGAAATTGTCTAGCTCATTTAGATTGCTCCATGTACTAGTGTCTCGAGAGAATTTCAAGGAGGCAGCACATACAGCTTGGGGAAACATATACAAGGCCATACCATGTATGCAATTTGAAGGAAACTGAAGTTAATTGAGTTGGAAACCTCACAAATGAATCGTGATATGTCAACACTAGAGAGGAAACTGAGTGAATTGAAGGATAAGCTAAACCATATCCAGATAGAACTGAATGTAGATCTATTTAATGAACAACTTATCACAATGTAAAAGGATACTTTAATACAATTGGAAAAGTGGAAAACTATACATGAAAAAGTACTTAGACAGAAATTTAAAGCAACATGGCTAGCTTATGGAGACTCAAACACTGAAGGCTAGATTTTTTCGTGCAGCGCTGAAGGCTAGACAAGCTAGAAATAGAATCTCATCTATTTACACAAAAAAAGGGTTCCAGTTGCATAAACCTTCTCTAATACAAAAAGAGTTCATAGGCTTCTTTCAGAACCTCCTGGGAACAACTGCGGTAGAATGCTTTGCCTAGATTCAACCATAGCAAGAGATGGACCATGTCTCACTCATGAGCAACAGATGACATTAGGACATGAAGTAACAGAAACAGAAGTACTACATGATCTAAAAGACCTCCCAACTGAAAAGGCCCCTGGTATTCATGGATTCACTGCTGAATTCTTTAACCGGCATGGGGACCTAATAAGGGAAGAGGTAACAAAAGCTATATTGCATTTTTTTTATACTAGAAAACTCCTTAAATAAATAAATTGCACTACTATGACCTTGGTTCCTAAAGTAACAAACTCCATATTTGTGAAAGAATTCTGGCCATGCACTACACATTATGAATTGATAGCTAAGGTCATTACTGCTAGATTGAACTTGGTAGTTGACTATTTGGTGGGGCCTTCATAGTCAACATTCATTGAAGGAAGAAATAATCTGGATAATATGTTAGTGGCACATGAAAAGGTTAAGGGTTAAACACAGAAAGGGGTATCCCATATATGTCTAGTAAAGGTGGACATTAGGAAAGATTATGACTCAATGGAGTGAGGCTTCAGAATGGTTCTGCTAGAATATGGGTTGCGTGGGAAGTTTATAAATCTAATTATAGAGTGTGTCACTACAGTGAGTTATTCCTTGTTATTTAATGGTGGTCTTACACCAAAGTTCTGGGCTAAAAGAGGACTAAGGCAGGGAGCCTCAATGTCTCCTTACCTGTTTGTCCTTCTGATGGAGTACCTGAATAAAGCTCTAAAGCAACTGAGACACAATCAAAAATTTAACTACCATCTAAGGTGCATCAAATGGGGATAGTTCATCTATATTTTTCAGATGATTTAATAATGTGTTGTTGAGGTGACCAAATATCTGTAAAGTTGATGATCCAACAGTTTAATCATTTCCTTATAGTGTCTGGCCTTAAGGGAAATTTGGAGAAAAGTTTCTTGTATGTGACAGGGATAGTCAGTACCTTAAGGAACAACGTTTGGCTGAAATGCAGTTCTCACAGGGAGAAATGCCTTTCAGTACTTGGGAGTTTCATTATCCTCAAGGAAGATCACAATTCAGCAATGTTTACCACTGGTTGAGAAATGGTTGCAAAAATAAACTGTTGGTTCACTAAGCTCTTGATAGAATCCTAGGAAGCTCAAATCTATTCAAGGACAAGAATGAAGCTTTGAAATCTCAAATAGGTCCTTTAACAAGATGTCAACCTAAAGTGTTGCCAAACAAGGTCATTAGACATCAAGTACAAGTAAAGAAGTTTTTAATTGGGAGGAAGAGCTTAAGGAAAAGATATGAGTTATAATATGTGTGTTATAATTATTTTATGTCCCAAATTCATGTCCAAGAAGAGGTGGATTAGATCCCAAGAAACATCCTCTAAAGAAGGTCCAAATCAGGCCATCGTTGGACCAATTTGGCACCGAAAATGTGTCCAAACATGCAGCCCATGAAGTCCTACATAAAGCCACGTTTTTATAGCATAAATAGGACTTACTTGATTTCCAAGAAGGTTACAATAGTCGTGCCAGATGTTGAGTGCAAGTTTGTGCCTAGTTGCTTGCAAATTTTCTTCAAGATTTCCATATTCTCATGATTCTATCAAAGATTGGTTTGGGACATATTTCCATATATTAGGGGACTATATTTATTGTTTTCCTAGTTAGTTAAGGTTATTCTTTCCTTTTCCTAATATTGTTGGAAGTACTTTACAAGAATGACTTGGTTTTTGCTTTCTAGTATTTCCCTTTTCCTAAGGTAGTTGGACTTGTTGTCCAAAGTAGTTTAGGACTTTATTTCCTTAATTTTTAGGTAAAATTTCGTGACCCCTCTCTATATAAAGGGTGACTTCTTTGTTTTTATACTGGGATTATTGTATACAATATCAATAAAAATTGTAAGATTTTTATTGCACTCTTCTGTGTGGCTACTCTTGGATTTATTCTTCAACCTTCAAGACTCAACTTAAGGTGGTAAGATTAAATTCTTTCGAAATCTTAGATAACTTATAGGTATTCAAGAAAGGTGATAAGTTTAGTCTTATTTTTGTTCTTGTTATTCTAAAGGGTCGGGTTTCACAATCTATTTCTTGTTTTTAAGTCTCTATCAAAGGCGATTAATTCTTTGTTATCTAATTGTTGTTGTTCGGATTCAACTCCAAGAATAGACTTCTTGAATTCAAGAAACTCTTTCTTGAATTCAATATATCTTTAATTTTCCATCTTTTTTGTTTCTTTATTTTTCTTTTAGCTTCTGCGTGTTTCTTGATTTTCTGTAGTAGTTCTCGGCCCTTATCGTATTGTTATCAAGTGGTATCAGAGAAAAGGCTAACCAAGATTTCAATATTGATAATCTTGGGAGGTTCTTGAGCATAAAAAGAAAAAGAAAAAAGAACGAAAAAAAATAAAAAGAAAAAAATCAGCCAGAAAAAAAAAATTGAATAGTTGTTTGGTTTCCAAGCCGAGAAAGGAGACAAGAAGAGGGGCTCCTAGTTCTTGTAGTTTAAGGTAACTTTTCTCCCTATTCTTGTGGGTTTAGGTTTTTTTTTAAAAAATTTCCTTTTTCTTTTTAAACTAACCAATTCCTATTCTTTCTAGGTTTGGTCTTTCACTTTCCTTTTTATTTTCTAACTCTTCAATTTTATCACTAAATTATTGTGACTTGTTAGGTTTATTAGTAAATTTAAAGATTAACGACCAAGAGTTGCTTTGAGTGGAAAAAAGAAAAAGAGGTGAGAGTATTAGAAGAAAAAAAACAAACTTGAGAGATACATAATTCTTCTAATCTTTGTTCAAGACATTTCAAACATGTGCTTATCGTGAAAGAAGGCGAGCTATGACTCAACAACTTGAAAAGTCAAACTTACACTATAGTGAATGGAAGGAAGACAATGGTAAAGTTATTTTTCAAACAAGAGCTAAAGTGATGTCCGCGATTTGTGCCCTTAGAATTGACAAAGAATATGGCTATAACTCAATTAGCTCTTATATGGTTGAAAGATTGAACTTGTCTTGTGTTGAGCATATTGAACCCTACATGTTGAGAGGAGTAAATGTGGATAAAAGAGTGATATTACTATTCTCTATTGGAAGGTATGAGGATGCAATTTGGTGTGATGTGATTCCCATGAATAATTATCATATCTTGTTGGGAAAGCCATGGTATGTCTACAGAAGAGCTTCATATAGCATGGAAAAAAACAGATACTCTTTTGATGTTAACGGGAAGAAACTCATACTTGGGCCTTTGACTCCCTCAAAAATTTGTGAAGACGAAAAGAATGTTAAAGAGAATATGGAAAAATATGAGAGAGAAAAGAATGAGAGGAGTAAGAGAGTGCATGTTGACACCCCAATAGAGGAAAAATGAGAGATTGTGTTGAGTGAAGAGAGTGGGATGTCAAGGGGGGAAGAGTAAGCTTGAGAGGAAAGAAAAGAGAGAGGCCCTGAGATAGAAAAAAGATGTGAAGTAGAGAGACAAGAGGGTTTGAGTGAAGAAAAAGAAAAAAACCGTGGTGAGAGAGAAGAGGATAAGGGTGAGGAGAAAGCTAGTTCTGTGATAAAAGCCAAAGAGAGTGTATGCAAGAAAAATATTTCTTTACTTTCCAACCCTTTAAATCTTTCTTGTTTTACTTCTTTTGATTTTATGCAGCCATATGTGGAAAGTCCTTTTGAAAGTGGGGGTGAGGCACAAGAGATGTTTGCAAAGGATCCAATTGGATTCCGACATGAATTTAGCAAAATCAATTCTTGCTGGATGGTGGATAATAAAAGATTGATTAATTTCTTTGTTGTTGAACCTTTTGACTATTTTGATTTTTATTTACAGGTTTACAACATGGAGTTCCCTAAAGGTATTGTTAAGTTAGAGCCATTGCGTAAAAGAATAAAAGATGATGTTTTTCCATTAATAATTAAGTCCAAGTATGGTATTTATAATTGGTTTATTCACTTTCTTGGACTTTGTAGAACACCTAAGGTATTTTTGGAGGTAATGAATTATACTCTTACTTCTTATATTGATGATTTTATAATTTTTATGAATGATGATATTTTGATGCATATCAAGTCATTAACTATAATATCTAAGTTCAAATGCAAGAGTAATTTACTTACTTTTGAAATTGAGTATGACATAGATGATTATGCATTCCAACTTGGTGGAAAGAGGCATGAAATTTATGAGAAAAGGCTTGCTAATGAGTTAAATGTTCTTTCTTCTTTTATTCAAGTGCCTAATGAGTTTTCATGTGATAAATTGCTAGAATGTGAGTTTTGTTGTTCGATGGGAAGTCATTCCTCTAGTCATATTTATTGTGAGGCTGTAAAAGTGCTTGCTTCTAGCAAAGAGGATATGCATGATTATTGTGACATTAGTAATCAAATACTCTTTCATGAACCTATATATGACTCTTTTTGTGACAGTTTGAGCAATTATGTAGAATTCATTGGTGTTGCGAATATTATTGGGGAAAGTTATAATCATGAGCTTGAATGTATTGAATATTTTATTTTGAAATTTATGGGTTCTTCTGACCTTTATGAGAATTTATGTGTTTCTTTGAATAACTTACATGTAGACGAATCCATGTGATTTATAATTGATAATAGGCTATATCATAAAAGTGTCTTATTTGATACATGTGGCGGAGATAATTGTGTTAAATGGTTGCATGGCCAATATTTTGTAATTTCTTTTGCGTGCACTTATTTGGACTACCTTATTGACAAGATCGCATCGCAAATTTCATTATATAGTGCATCTGAGAGAGGTTTTTATTTGACAAATCTAAGTAGGCATAAATTTTATTCGGATGATGATGTCCATATGCTTTATAAGGGAGTATTTACACCTATTAGGATTAATTGGGTTAAGTGGACACATGATCACTATCTTGTTTTATTCCTACAATTTTTTTCAAATTAGTGGATGTCATTTACTATGCATGTTTTCTTTTTCTTGCAAGGCCGAAATTCGAGGACGAATTTTCTTCAAGAAGAGGTGCATAATAGAATCCTAGGAATCTCAAACCTATTCAAGGACAAGAATGAAGCTTTGGAATCTCAAATAGGGCCTTTAACAAGATGTCAAGCTAAAGTGTTGCCAAACAAGGTCATTAGACATCAAGTGCAAGTAAAAAGTTGTTAATTGGGAGGAAGAGCTTAAGGAAAAGATATGAGTTATAATATATGTGTTATAATTATTTAATGTCCCAAAATTCATGTCCAAGAAGAGGTGGATTAGATCCCAAGAAACATCCTCTGAAGAAGGTCCAAATCAGACCATCGTTGGACCAATTTGGCACCTAAAATGTCTCCAAACTTGCAACCCATGAAATCCTACATAAAGCTACGTTTTTATAGAATAAAGAGGACTTAATTGATGTCCACGAAGGGTACAATAGTCGTGCTAGATGTTGAGTGCAAGTTGGTGCCTAGTTGCTTGCAAATTTCCTTCAAGATTTCCAGATTTTCATGATTCTATCCAAGATTGGTTTGGGACATATTTTCATATATTAGGGGACTATATTTATTGCTTTCCTAGTTAGTTAGGGTTATGTTTTCCTTTTCCTAAGATTGTTGGAAGTACTTTCCAAGAATGACATGGTTATTGCTTCCTAGTATTTTCCTTTTCCTAAGGTAGTTGGAATTGTTGTCCAAAGTAGTTTAGGACTTTATTTCCTTATTTTTTAGGTACAATTTCGTGACCCCTATCTATATAAAGGGTGTCTTCTTTGTTTTTAGACTGAGATTATTATATACAATATCAACAAAAATTGTGAGATTTTTCTTGCACTCTTGTGTGTGGCTACTCTTGGATTTATTCTTCAACCTTCAAGACTCAACTTAAGGTGGTAAGATTAAATTCTTTCGAAATCTTAGATAACTTCTAGGTATTCAAGAAAGGTGATAAGTTTAGGCTTATTATTGTTCTTGTTATTCTAAAAGGTCGGGTTTCACAATCTATTTCTTATTTTTAAGTCTCTACCAAAGGCGATTAATTCTTTGTTAGCTAATTGTTGTTGTAAGGATTCAACTCCAAGAATAGACTTCTTGAATTCAAGAAACTCTTTCTTGAATTCAATCTATCTTTAATTTTCTGTCTTTTTGTTTCTTTTATTTTACTTTTAGCTTCCGCGTGTTTCTTGATTTTCTTTAGTAGTTCTCGGATCCCTGTCGTGTTGTTATCACTTTGGGTGAACCCTAGCTGCATGAGCCCCACCTCGAGCTGGCTGGGCGAGTGGTGAAGTAACTGGTGTTGAAGTCGTAGTATGACTCCTCTGCTGAGTTGGACCTCCCGAAAGGTGGGGACAATGTCTCTTTATGTGACCCAAATCTCCACACTCAAAACAACCCGTCCCTACCAATGGCGGTGAGTACTGAGGTAGACACCGAGAACCAGAATAACTATGAGAAGGACCTGGTACAGTTGATCCCTAAACTGATGGAGTACGGTACAAACTTTGAGCTAGTGCACAGAGTCAAAATCTGAGCCAAAGCCTCCTGAAGGCTTGGAATCACAATGAGCACAGTTGGTGCCTTAGTTGTCCCTACTAGCTCAATTATATTTGGTACTTGCTCCTGAGCTAGAGGAATTAGTGGATCTAAAGCCGCTGATCTAGCTGCTATACGAGTTTCACCTTTGCCCCAACTGCGACATCGGCCCCTCGTGTCCCTAGCCGGTGGTACTGGTGGTTGTCCATCCTGTCCGATAGCATGCGTCCTCGCCATCTGTTACACAATAGAAGATCAGAAGTTAACTTATCGGAAATACCAAATCAGCACGACAAGAATACAAGAATGTGATGTTTCCTAAGGGTTCGGCGACCTCTCAAAGATAAGTACAAACGTTTTTGGACCGATCAACATGACTCTATTAAACCTGCTCATGACTCGTGAGACCTATGTAACCTAGGCTCTGATACCAACTTGTCACACCGAAAATCAACCTGTCTTGATGGTGCCTATCATAGTACTAGGCAAGCTGACTATGCAGACATTTCCAACACTCTAAAGCTTTGAAAGATACGAAAGCAGTAAAAATTAAGGAAAAACCTTTTAAAAACAGAATAAGAAATCATAACTCAATATACATGAGCATCTACATAAAGTCATAGTCTAATACACCGTCTAGGTAATAAAACCCTAAACATAAACTGAAACATAAGGAGGGAGAGTCAAGGTCTGCGTATGCCAGAAGCTACCTTGATAGTCTCCGAAAATCCAGACTCCACAACTCAGCAACCGCTGTGGCAGGAAGCACCTGGATCTGCACACGAGGTGCAAGGTGTAGTGCGAGTACAACCAACTCAATAGGTAACATATCTAACCTTTGGAATGAAAGGTAGTGACGAACTCAACAGCTACAATTCAATATAGAAATAACAGTACATAAATGTAGGCATGCTTTCAACTTCAGCAGTTAAACTCAATTCAAGTGAAATACATCAATTCTAAATGATATGAGGAGTATGGTGTCTCTACATCTACATGTCAATGCACATGTTATATGTGATGCACCACAATGTAGGCCTAGTGTACTAACTCTCTCAGAATACTCATCACTCAGTATTGTATATGGCCAATCCATCCCAAGGAAGATCCTTCACATATATATATATATATATATATATATATATATATATATATNCATATATATATATATATATATATATATATATATATATATATATATATATATATATATAAATATATCAACTGACAGCCAGCCTCTCAGTACTGTATAAGGCCAATACAACCCGGGGGAAGATCTATCCCCATATATGAATGATTCAGACACGATTTATGTCCAGGGAAGATCCATCCCTCAATATAATCAACTGCGCTCACTGAGAGTGTTTACAGAATCCGGAGAGGCTCCTTCAGCCCGAGCGCTATAATAAGCCAGATCTAGGCATAAATCAATCAAACATGCTACAGCGCACAACGCGATCCCATAGTTGTCACTCTCAATCAAGCCCTCGACTTCACTCAGTCATCAATCTCTCCAGACTCTCTCTCTCTCTCTCTCTCTCGGGCTCACAATGTCGTGAAACTAGCTAAAAATGATGTTATGATATAGAAATAAATAGCAACGGAGACTTAGATATGATATGCAATGAATAAATATGACTGAGTACGTAATTTCAATGTAATCAATAAGTCAACAGCAAGAAACGGCCTCGATGGGTCCCAAAAATACCGGCATGTAGCCTAAACATGATTTCTAGCATGATTGACTTCTTAATTACTTTACCACATGATGAAAACACGAATATCAGCAACATAAATCCACTATACGTTTCCATGGAACCAACCAGGTCACAGTTGTTACGGTGCACACCCATACAAATGTCTCTCTCTCTCTCTCGGGCTCACAATGTCGTGAAACTAGCCTAAAAATGATGTTATGATATAGCAATAAATAGTAACGGAGACTTAGATATGATATGCAATGAATAAATATGACTGAGTACAAAATTTCAATGTAATCAATAAGTCAACAGCAAGAAACGGCCTCGATGGGTCCCAAAAATACCGGCATATAGCCTAAACATGATTTCTAGCATAATTGACATCTTAATTACTTTATCACATGATGAAAACACGAATATCAGCAACATAAATCCACTATACGTTTCCATGGAACCAACCAGGTCACAGTTGTTACGGTGCACACCCATACAAATGTCACTTGGCATGTCCGTCACCTCAACAACAATCATACAACGCATAATTCGAGGTTTCGAACCCTCAAGGCTAAGTTTAGAAGTGTTACTTACCTTAATCTGAGCAAATCTATACTCCAACACACCTTTGTTGATACCTAATTTTTTCCTATAATATTTTTTTAAATGCATATATACCTTCAAAACTATGCATTAGCATCAATTGATATTTTTCCATAATTTCTACATTTTTAAATTAATTTATCCCAGCATTTTATTTCCCATAATTACAAAATTGCATCACAAACGATTTTATAGCATTTCATGATTTAATTCTGCTCTTTATAGTCATATTAAGTTCAAATTATTTCACAAATGGTCAGATTTACACCTTTTGGTTACAATTGCAATAGTTTTTCAATTACAGCCCATGCATACATTATTGTGTTATTTTACCAGAAAATGGCTCATTGTATTTTTGGAATATTGAATAGTTATTTTAAAATATTTCTATGCATGAAAATTGTTTTTTATAATTTGTTAATTATTTTTGCTCAACTACTTGCGTATTTAATAAATGGCCCCTTTTTGTTTTAAGACTTAACCCTTCAAACCAGCCCAAAACCTCTTTTAAAATTAGCCCAAACCCTTAAGCCAAAATAAACACTTGCCCGACCCAATACCCCCATTCAATCATGACCCGTTGATCATCCAGATCAACAGTCCATATTCCCCCTTCCATAATTAAACCTAGACCTAATCCCCCAAAGCCTCTCATTCTCCCCCTCACCCGCCGTCATCACTTCCTTATTCTCTCAACTCACTCGACCTAACCCTAGTTCTAAACGCCGTCACCGGCGTATATCTCATCTCTATGGTTCTCCTATACCCTCTCCGGTCAATCCTGGCCTTCTACACACCATGGATCTTTGACTTCGTAGATCCTTGAGAAGATCTCAAGGAACCCAACCGGTTCTGGTTTGAAACTTTGCTTATTAGCCTATCTCCAGCCATTTTTCGACTGTGAGTAAAAATTTCCTCTTATTTTGTTATGAATCTATGGTCTCTTGACCTATTCTCTCATCTCCACTACTTTTCTGAAAACCCTAGTCTGATACTATCAATCCTTCTCAGATCTGTATAGATCTGAGATGAATCGAGCACTATTACATATTTTCCTTTGAAAATTTCTAATTTAACTGATTATTCTGACTCTTCCTAGACTAGGGTTCATCATAATTTGTTTTTCAAAGGTCTTTTCTGACTCCTAAGTGTTTGATTAATTGTTCTTTCATCTTCGTGACTGATTTGTGAAAAAATACTTAGACCTTAGTTGATTTTGTGTGATACACTTATTTTTCCAACCTTTGCTTCGATTTTGGGTACTTTCTGTGTTACCAGTCGTATTACTGTGCTCTATTTTTTGGACTTAAACATTATTCCTTGTTAAATCCATTATTTTTGTGGTTTTGCCCTAATTAACCTCTATTATGGTTCGAACCTGCTCTTTCCGGCTAAGTTTTATGTTTCTGTGAGGTTTTATTTAATCTAATTTCTATTTATGGAAGTTGAGTAATTCTTTCCGCAAATCAGTGTAATTTTTAAAGTCTTGCTGATTGCTTTACTCCGTTAGAGATTTGTATGCATCAATCTTGTTTCTTTCCTTGGTTATGAATTTAATTGTCCATCTATGCCTTAACTGATTGCCCGTATAATTTTGTGATTGTACTGATCCATTATTTGGTATAATTGGGATTCTTGCCTTAATTAAACTCCCATGTTATTACCGTTTAATAAATTACCCCTAATTAAGGGAGGTCTATTCCGAACTCTTATGTGATTGGATTCTGTGACTCTATGATTTCCTTAATTGACTAAATGTTGATTCTTTTACCTTATTTGTTCTACTCCTAAGTGCTATATATACACTCTCATTTTCCTTCTTAAGGACACGGACAATAGTTCAAACACACACACACACAAACTGTCTCTCATCTCTCTTTCTGCTACTTGTATTCATTGCTTGTTTAGCCGGCTGAAAGCCAAGGCTAGACTGTCAAATCTTGCCTACTTCACCTTCGGTCTTTGCTTCCTTAACTGGTATGTTCTTGCTTCTAATGCCATTCATTCTACTTTGAATTTTAAATCTATATGATTCTCTGGGGCTCTATTCATGTTAATATCCATGTTTTTTATGCATTAGACTAACCACTTATGTACCTAATGTTATATTCTTTCTTGTTTATTGTTTGATCGGTATGTTTAAGTTCACCCTTTCTTGTTTATTGCTTTAATTAGCAATTTTACTTTAGTTTAAGTACTCCCATCTTTCCTGTTTACTTCCTTCAACCAGCATGCTTACTTTTGTGTCTCAGACTCCTATCTAATTGACTTCATAGGCATGACTAATTATGTGTAGTTAGACTCCTGTCTTCAGCATGACCATTCCTACACTTAGTTTCTATGTTTTACTGTCTATTGTTGTTAGTTAACATGACTACTTTAGCGTTAAGCCTGGCTGTAAGACCTATGCAGTTCCTCGCTAGACTTTAGGTCAGTATGTTTTTGTTAATTTGGTTGTTCTAGAAACCCTTGCCTATTCCATATATCTGTTACTCAGTATGCTCTCACTCTTATCCTGTTCTTGTGTGTTTCTGATTCCTGTGTCCCCGACCCCTGCTCTCTTTTTTTGTAACTGTTTGTACACCTAGCACTAGTTGACAAACCGAAGTTGAATCTGGGCAATGTGATTCTTTTGTAACCATGTTGTTGTTTGCTGAACCTTTTTTTCCTTCAAATGGTTTTTCAACATGTCTTTTTTTACTCTTAATATGATTTTCCCAAAATGTGTCCATTCTTAAAGTATTTTTTTACTCCTAAATATTTTACTCCTCTATTGTTGTCCAAAAGTTATTCCAACTATGTCAAGCACTCTCACTCCTGCTCTTAGATTACTTAGGTCTATGTTGTGTTCACTTGCATTAAAAATCATGCTTTAGGCTCATATTATGTTATTCGCATTAGTAATCATGCTTAGGTTTATATCATATTTAACATGCTTTTAGATCACTTGGCATACTAGGCAATGTTATAGGCTCATTACTTTTTTTGTTACGGAATTCCTCTTCTGTATAATCATGATCACCTAGAAATCATGTTATTAAGTTAACATTGCAATTCTGCTTAATAAAAAGGTCCATCCTTGGTGTGCATTAGAAATCCTGCTTTAGGACTATGTTTGTATCATTTCTACATCGCTTAAGTCAATAACCATCATGTCTATACAAATGTTTAAGAGCAATTTCAGCACCTAGACAAGCATGTTTATAGGATGTATTAAAACTCAAACTATTTTTTTCCTTTAGTCAATTTCCAAAATTCTGTTTGCATTTTAGACAACATGTTATAGGGTATCCCTGAACAACGCTTAGGAAAGCTTATAGGTACTTAAGGCCTTACAAAATTGTAAAACAATGTTTTGTTTATTTTTGACTGCCCAGATTCAACAGGTTCTAAAATCAGCAGGCAAACTGATTAGGTCTTTACCTCTTCGCCTTAATATAATGCTGCACATTCTTTGTTTGTTATGCTCACTTAGATATCATGTTCTAGGACCTTTTCTGAAACATCTGAAATCTTGATGTTTGAGACGTGCTAATTGCATGTTTATTTGTGGAGGTAAACATGGGCCCTTAGTTGTTGTCTTACTTGACAGTCTTGTTTGTTTCTTTGTTGTCGCTTAGATTTTCCTTTTAAACACTTAAGGAGAGTCTAGAATTGCCTAAAAATAGAGGTCTGAAACACCTCCGAGACCACAAGGAAGGGATGGGTAATGCACGCTTAGAGTTCGTTTAATTAAAATCGCTTATACAACCGCTAAGGGGAGGGTAATCGGGTAGTAAAAGGATATGATGACATGTGCGCTAATGTCACGTGTAACCCCTCTAGTTGAGGAAGGATTACTAAGCATTGTACGGATGTGATCCTATAGGCTAATAACTTGGGATTCCCCTATCTTATTTACATATGTGTGCTCAGATTGCTTATCTTTTAAACTCCTTTTATCATACTTACATATGTGTTGTTAGACTGCTTATCTGTTAAATGACTAATTTACTAAATAAGTTTGACCGGGACCCACCATTGTGGACCTCGAGTGGTGCCTAACACCTTCCCCTCAAGGTAATTTCAAGCCCTTACCCAATCTCCGGTAACGTACACTGGTTTCATGAATTACTTGCATTAGGTGCCCTAACGCACCATAAATCCGTTAGGTGGCGACTCTTCACGTACCATACCCGTCTCCCAAAAGGAAGGGAGTTGTCCCAAATGAATGTCGAAACCCAATTCCGCGAGGAAAAAAGGGGACGGGACAGCATGGCGACTCTGCTGGGGATTTTAGACTTTTACCATAACAAACTTGTTTTTTGTAAATTAGTCTTAAGCATTCTTCTTTTGCTAATATGTGTGCACCCTTTCCCTTTCCCCTTATTTGAATTTAATTGCCCGTTTTGAGAATTTATGATTTCCTTTACTGCAGAAACTGACTTATTTCTTTGTTTTCCTTTCTTAGACGTCTTTCAATTATTAAATACTGCATTTATTATTTTCCTAACGTGCAAATACGTGACAACATGTTATTTACTGCTGCATAAATCATGCTCAACATCATATTCTACTTGTGCGTAATCAATCCTTTAACAACGCTTGATTAGTGGTTGCGCTCTTCCTATATATCACCCTTTAAATTCGAAAAGGCTTTATTTGCGGTAAAACTAGTCGATCAGCGGTGCAATCGACGATTCTGTGCCTTTCCCCCTCAAGTTGTCCGCTTGAGGGTACCAGTATAGAACCCCATAGCAACCTTACTCTGATTATAATTGTACATGCATCATGGTCAAACCTAGTCGGGTTAGTATGTTGTACACATAATAACCTTTAAGACAAGCCTTATCCAAAAGTCTATCAGGGTTTCCATAATCCCAATGGACGCAACAACGTTTTGTGCATTAATTTTGGAGAACTAAATGCCAATATACCAATCATCGATATATAAATAGTCGAATCTGGAGGGGGAAAGGGCCTAACTTTATTTGTTTTGCAGAAAATGAGGCACGAGGTCCCCAGGTTAGGCATGGTCCAAAATATACCACCACTGCTACTAGACTGGTGGGAAGATCTTTCCTCAAGTGGCAAAAACATGTGAAGAAGGTCCTGGGAAATTTGCCTTCTCTGTTAGACATTCATTGATGGAGCTAGAAGAAAAGACAAGAAAGAGGGTCGATGATTGCCAGAACGCTGAAGGAAGCAAGGGAGGACATTTGGCAATAGTATACATGTTTTTTTGCATGCGCGAACTAGGGGACCTGATTGATGGAGCCAGAAAGATCAAGCCTGGGGAAGGTCCTACTAGGAGCAAGTAGATTAGATTTACCTGTATTTCCTAAATGTAATAAGGCCAAATGCCTGTAGTGACCTATCTTTTATTATTTTAGTGTCGTGTTGGATTCATCTATTTTTATATTAATTAAATGAGGCAATTATTGTCATCTAAATTCCCCATAAAAAAATTTCTCTAGACCTACCTCGGGAAAAATGAGGCTCCCAAAATAAGACGTGAATTTATATTGCGCAATATGTGTTTAAATACCGCAAATACTCTTTTTAGAACTCTTACTGACTTGGCTACCTTTTGTTTTTCTTCCTTTCTTTTGATTCTTTCCATTCCCCAAAGGTTGGTTCATGCATACTGGCATCATGAAATACTTGCATTAGGTTCCCTAACGCACTATAAATCTATTAGGTGGCGACTCTTCACTTTCCATAACCCTCTCCCAAAAGTAAGGGAGTTGTCCCAAATGAATGTCGAAACCTGATTCCGCGAGGAAAAAAGGGGGCGCGACAGCATGGCGACTCTGCTGGGGATTTTAGGCTCACGAAAATTGACAACCTTTTCCTCGTGAAACGGCCTCTAAATGCCACGAATCTAGCTACAAACAATGTGATACAATCAACACGGGCTAAAGAAATCAATTCCATAAGGAAATACTAAGTTATTAGTCAAAAGTCAAAAAGTCGAGTCAAAAACCGGCCCCCGAGCCCACGTCTCAAAATACGATAAAAGTCACAAAACCCGAAATCCCATTGAATCACGAGTCCAACCATACTAAATTTACAAAAATCCGACACCATATCGCCACTCAAATCCCCAAATAAAACTCTCAAAATCCCTAGCCTTAAACTCCCTAATTCCACCTTAAATACACACAAACTAGGTGCAAAAATCAATGGGGAAATAAAATTATTGAATCAACTAGACCACAAGTGATTTACCTCAAGAAATCCCCCAAACATCCTCTCAAGAATCGCCAAATCCCTAGCTCGAAATGTTTAAAATGGTGAAAAATCTTGGAATCCTCGTTTACAAAACACTGCCCAAGCTTTCGGCACCTATGGCCAAATAACTGCACTTGCGGAACCTCTTTTATGATAAATTCCTCCCCTAAAATACAGTAAGAACTTAGTAGAGCCCCCAAATCACATAAAACAACATCAAAAACACGAATCTCACCCCAATTCAAGCCTATAGAAATTAAGGAATTTCTAACTTCTACAAACGACGCCGAAACCCGTCAAATCACGTCCGATTGACCCCAAATTTTGCAAACAAGTCACAAATGACACAACGGACCTACTCCAACTTCCGAAAATCCAATCCGCGCTCGACATCCACAAAGTCCAGTTTTGGTCAAACTTCCAAATTTTGAATTTTCGCCATTTGAAGCTTAATTCCACTGCGGACATCCAAATCACAATCTGGACATGCTCCTAAGTCCAAAATCACCCAACGGAACTAACGGAACCATCAAAACTCCATTACGGATTCCTCTACACAGAAGTCAACATACAATCAACTTTTTTAACTTAAGCTTCCAACCTTGAGACTAAGTGTCTCAATTCATTCTGAAATCTCTCCGGACCCGGCCCAACTACCCATGGAAAGTCACATAACGGCTATAAAATACAAGAGGAACAATAAATGGGGGAATGAAGCTACAACTCACAAATTTGACCAGCCAGGTCGTTACATTCTCGCTTGCAAGAGAGAAGAAATTGTAGAGAGAAATCAATGGTACCATGATTCTGGTGCAAGTAGCCATATTTGTGGAAAGAGGAATTTATTTGTGGAGCTCGAAGAATTGAATAGTGAAAAAATCACTTTTGGAGACTCTTCGCGTGTTAAAACCAAAGGAAAGAGTAGGATTTAATTCACTTGAAAGATTGTAATCACCAATTAATCTAATGTTTTGTATGTAACGAAGGTGAAAAGTAATATTTTAAGTTTGGGACGACTTTTAGAGAAAAATTATTATATTCATTTGAAAGATAAAAGGTTGTTCTTGAGAGATGAAAATGGGAGATTATAAGCCAAATTCTTATGGCTAATAATAAAATATTTGTTTTGGAACCTTCAATGTGATGTTCCAAGATGTTTGCTTTTATGTACCAAAGATTCACCTTGGCTTTGGCATATGACATTTGGTAATGTGAATTTTGATAGTCTAAGGTTGATGAAGAAAGAAAGCATGGTTGATGGATTTCCAACTATTGATCATCTGAGCCAGCTTTGCGAATGATGTCTCTTTGGAAAGTAAGCAAGAAAAAAGCTTTTCGAAAGAGTCTTTGAATAGAGCCCGATGCCCATTGGAGTTGATTCACATAGATGTGTGCGGACCAATCAAGCCATCTCACTTGGTAAAAATAATAATTTTTTACTTTTTATTGATGATTTTTCTAGTAAAACTTGGGTGTATTTTTTGAAGGTGAAATCGGAAGTGTTTGATATTTTTTTAAAAATCCAAGAGCATGGTGAAAAAATAAAGTGGCTATGAAGTTAGCTCATTGCAGTCCGATAAATGGTGGAAAATTCACTTCAAATGAATTCAAGGTTTTTTGTAAAAATAGTGGAATTCGTCACTTCTACTGTTCCAAGATAACCACAACAAAATGACACCATGGAAAGAAAGAACCGGACTATTCTAAACATGGCATGAAGATTTTTGAAGAGAAAAAATATTCAAAAATGTACCAGGTCGTGACAAGTTGGTATCAGGGTGCTAGGTTTCTAGTTCTCACAATTCACGAGCAAGCTTAGTAGAATCTGGGGGATCAGTACGGAGACGTCTGTACTTATCTCCCAGAGGCTATGAAGTTTAGGAAAAAATTTCACTTCTATTCTTCTATGTCGTGTGATTTTTTTCTCGCAATTCTAATTGAACTCTTCTACTCTTATTCTCTCGCAGATGGCGAGAACACGTGTCACATCTTAAGCCAAGCAGTAGCCAGAGCCTCCATTGGAAGCTCTAACGAGGCGAAGAGGTTGAGGTCGAGGTCGTGCCAGAGGCCGAGGTAGGGGCAAGGCTCATCCCAAAGTCCGAGCAGCAGCCCCAGCAGTGGAGCCTCAGATAGAGCTTGACGAGGAGGTTCCAGCCCATATTGTTATTGTTGTCCCAACTCAGGTTTCAGAGGGGTTCATTTCCACCCCAGTTCTTCCGGACGCTTTGGTATGTTTGGTGGGCCTTATGGAGAGTGTGGCCCAAACTGGCGCATTTCACATGGCACCAGCCGTCTCTTAGGGTGGAGGAGGAGCACAGACTCCTGCTACTCACACTCTGGAGCAGATGGCTCCCCAGTATCAGACTCTAGCAGCTCAGCTAGTCAGAGTAGTTCTAGTTGTTGTGGCACAGGCCGGTGATGGGCCAGCTATATCTTCTGAGGCTTTATGGAGATTAGACAAGTTCACCAAGTTCTTTCCAGTTCACTTCAGCGGTGCATCTTCAGAGAACACATGAGTAACTTGGCAACTGTCATGAGGTTCTACGGAACATGGGTATAGTGGAGACCAATGGGGTTGATTTTGCTGCATTTCAGATGACTGGTTTCGCCAAGAAATGGTGGAGAGATTATTTGTTGACCAGATTAGGTGGATCGCCTACACTTACTTTGGACCAGCTCTATGAGCTCTTCCTAGAGAGGTTTCTCCATATCACATTGAGAGAGGAGCATCGTTGTCATTTCGAGCGTCTACAACAGGGCAGTATGAATGTTACTTAGTATGAGACCTATTTTGTGGATTTGGACCATCATGCTCTTCTTTTACTTCCTACCGAGAGAGGGAGGTAAGGAGGTTTATTGAGGGACTTGCTCAGCCTATCAGATTGTAGATGGCTAAGGAGAATAGGAGTGAGATTTCTTTTCAGGAGGCTGCCAATATCGCCAGACGAGTCGAGGTGGTTCATACTCAGGGAGTTCAGGGGTCTGAAAAGACACCTCGTCATTTTGGTGGGTTCAGCGGTGCCTCATAAAAACCCAAAAAACTGAACCAAACTGAAAACCTAACCAAATCGACAAAAAAATCGATATATTTTAGGTTTGGTTTTGAATTTTAAAAATCGATCAAATTTGGTTTGGTTTTGGTTTTAATAAAATAATAACCGAAAAAACCGAACCAAACCTACTATAGAAGTATATATTTAAATTTATTATTACACTTATATAAATGTATATTTTTATATAAAGTTTCTAAAATTTTATGGTACATATTAATCGTTTGTATTTTAGTCTAGTCCTTTGCTATTATAATAATCTAATTCTTTTCCTTTACATTCTAGTTTGATTGATAGTTTTCTTTTGCTATGTAAAATAATTTACTTCATGTTAAAAGAATCGATTTTGAATTGAGTACTTAAAGTATTCATCACTATTTGATTCAATTATCATCAATATGCCTTGGTAAATGATAAATTTATCAAAGGGAAATTGGTTTGATAGTGTTAGGCTAAAAATGTAGTCCCTGAATATGTGTTTGGTAGTGTATGTCTCATATTTTAAAAAAATCGATAAATAACCGAAGAAATCAAAAAATCGACAAAAAATTGAATCAATAACAAATTGACTTAATTGGTTTGGTTTGGTTTGGTTTGGTTACAATATTTTAAGAATCGACTTACTTGGTTTGGTTTCTTTTTAGAAAAACCCCGATCTAAATTGAACCATGAACACCCCTACCCACGGTGCTCCTGGTGGTCGTGGCCCTCACATGCCTTTTTCTGATCAGCTAGCCTATAATGCACCACCAGCTCCTATTAGTGCACCTCCGCTCCAGATTTTTCAAGGTGGTTGCTCAGGTCGACAGGGTCAGTTTCATGGCCAACAGTCACAATAGCCGAGGTCTTGTTATACTTGTGGTAATCCGAGGAACATTGCTAGATGTTTCCCTCGTGCATCGAGCAGTTCACAGCATCAGGCTTCTCATGCAATGGTCCCAGCACCGGGTTCTGCACTGCTCGCTCAGCCAGCTAGAGGTAGGGTTAGGTAGCCAGAGGTGGTGGTCTGACCATTAGAGGTGGAGGTCAAGCCGCTAGAGGTGGAGGCCAGTCAGCTAGGGGCCATCCTAGAGATGTAGTTCAGAGTGGTGAGGCCCAGCCCCGATGTTATGCTTTTCCAGCCAAGCCTGAGGCTGAGTCATCTGACACCGTTATCACAAGTACTGTTTCAGTTTGCAATAGAGATGATTCAGTTCTATTTTATCTGGATTCCACTTACTCATATGTGTCATCCTATTTTGCTTCATATTTGGTTGTGCCTTGTGATTCTTTGAGTTCTCCTATGTATGTGTCCACACCTATGGTGGATGCTATTGTTATAGATCATATTTATCGTTAGTGTAAGGTCACTATTGGGAGTCTTGAGAATAGTGTAGATATTATACTTCTCGATATGGTTGATTTTGATGTTATATTGGGTATGGATTGGTTGTCACCTTATCACACTATATTAGATTGTCACGCCAAGATGGTGACCTTAGCCTTGCCAGGGTTACCTCGATTAGAGTAGACAGTGACTCTTGTCCATTCTACCAGCAAGGTTATCTCTTATATCAAGGCTCGAAGTATGGTAGAGAAGAGGTGTCTAGCTTATTTGGTTTAGGTTCATGATTCTAGTGTAGAGGTTCCCTGCATGGGTTCCGTACAAGTTATTCCTGAGTTTCCAGAGGTATTTCCTGCAGACCTGCCAGGTATGCCACCAGAAAGGGATATTGATTTTTGTATCGATTAGGCTTCGGGCACTCGGCCCATTTCCATTTCGCCATACCGAATGGCCACGCCAGATTTGAAGGAATTGAAGGAACAGCTGCAAGATTTCCTTGATAAGGGCTTCATTAGACCCAGTGTCTCTGCCTGGGCTGCACCTATGTTGTTCGTGAAGAAGGATGGATCGATGAGGGTATGCATAGATTATCAGCAGTTGAACAAAATTACCATCAAGAAAAAGTATCCATTTCAAAGGATTGATGACTTATTTGATCAACTTCAGGGTGCTAAGGTGTTTTCGAAGATTGATTTGATATATGGCTACCATCAGTTGAGGACTACCGCATCTGATGTCCCTAAGACAGCTTTTCGCACTTGGTCGGGCATTATGAGTTTCTAGCATTTGGTTTGACAAATGCCCCAACAACAATTATGAATTTGATGAACCGAGTGTTCAAGCCTTATCTGGACTCATTTGTGATTATTTTTATTGATGATATCTTGATCTACTCCCGTAGTCGAGAGGAGCGTGAGCAGCATCTTAGGATTATACTTCAGACTCTGAGAGATAGCCAGTTATATGCTAAAATTTTAAAGTACGAGTTTTGGTTGGATTTAGTCTCTTTCTTCGGGAACATCGTATCAGCAGAGGGCATTCAGGTAGATCCTAAGAAGATTGAGGCAGTTTAGATTTTGTCTAGACCCACTTCAGCTACGGAGATTAGGAGTTTCATAGGTTTGGCAGGATATTACTATCGATTTGTGGATGGGTTTTCATCTATAGCAGCCCCGTTGACCAAGTTTACCTAGAAGGGTGACCCATTCACATGGTCAGACGAGTGTGAGATGAGCATTCAGAAGCTCAAGACGACTTTGACTACAGTGTCGGTGTTGGTGTTACCCACAGGTTCGGGATCTTATATGATATATTGTGATGTGTCTCGTGTTGGGCTCGATGCGATATTTATTTAGTAGGGCAAGATGATTGCATATGCGTTGCGGCAGTTGAAGGTTCATGAGAATAATTACCATGTCCATGATTTTGAGTTGGAAGCCATTGTTCATGCGCTGAAGATTTGGAGGCACAACCTTTATGGCGTGTCATGTGAGGTTTTTACAGATCATCGAAGCCTTCAGTATTTGTTCAAGAAAAAGGATCTCAATTTGTGACAGAGGAGGTGGTTGGAGCTATTGAAAGACTATGTTGTCACCATCTTGTATCATCCCGGGAGGGCCAATGTGGTGGTCGACGACCTGAGTAGAAAAGGCAACGAGTATGGGCAGCCTTGCATTCATTCCAGTCGGTGAGAGTCCGTTTGCATCAGATGTTCAGACTTCTAGCTTGTACAGTTGCTCGATCTTCTTTGTTTGAGCGCATCAGAGATCAGCAGTATGACAACCCTTATTTGTTGGTCCTTAGGGACACAGTGCGGAACGATGGTGCCAAGCAGGTTACTATTGGTGATGACAGAGTCTTGAGGATGCAGGGTCGTGTTTTTGTGCCTAATGTGGATGGACTTCGTGAGTTGATTCTTAAGGAGGCCCACAGTTCCCGGTATTCTATTCATCCGGGCGCCGCAAAGATGTATCAAGACTTGCGGCAGCATTATTGGCGGAGGAGGATGAAGAAGGATATATTATTTTATGTAGCTCAGTTCCTAAACTATCAGCATGTAAAGTATGAGCATCAGAGACCTAGTGGCTTGCTTCACAAGATAGAGATTCCTGATTGGAAGTGGGAGAGTATCACTATGCATTTTGTTGTTGGACTCCCACGTACTCAGAGGAAGTTCGATGCCATTCGGGTCATTGTGGACAGATATACTAAGTCAGCATATTTTATTCCTGTGGCAGTTACCTATTCTTCGGAGCGGTTGGTAGAGATTTATATCCGCGAGATCGTCCTTCTTCACGGCGTGCCCGTGTCTATCATTTCTGATCGAGGTACGCAGTCCACCACGCACTTCTGGAGGGCATTACAGCGTGAGTTGGGTACACAGGTTGAGTTGAGCACAACATTCATCCATAGACAGATGGAGAGTCCGACCACACTATTCAGATATTGGAGGATATGCTCTAAGGATGTGTTATAGACTTTGGAGGATCATGGGATCAGTTCTTTCCCCTTGCAGAGTTCGCTTACAACAACAACTACTAGTCGAGCATTCAGATAGCTCCCTATGAGGCATTGTATGGTAGGTGGTGCCGGTCGTCAGTTGGTGGTTTGAACCTGAGGAGGCTCGGTTGTTAGGTACAGATCCGGTGCAGGATGACTTGGGTAAGGTCAAGATTATTCAGGATAGACTTCGCAAAGCTCAGTCCAGGCAGAAGAGTTATACCGACTGTAGGGTTCGTGATGTAGCATTCATGGTCGGAGAGAGAGTGTTACTGTGGGTATCACCTATGAAGGGTTTTATGAGGTTCGAAAAGAAGGGAAAGCTAAGCCCTAGGTATATCAAACCTTTTGAGATTCAGGAGAGAGTGGGAGAGGTGGCTGATGCAAGACTAAATTTCATAGTTTGACATGTGATATACCTCACATTTTATGCGCATTAATGATAAAATTACACTTATTATGTTCTTAATGGAGTTATTTCATATGTAGGTGAAGTGGAGATGGAAACGGGGCTAAAAGGATGCAAAAACGTCGAAAAATACGCGAAAGGAGGCACCTGGGCAATAGCCGGGCGACAGAGCCAAACAGCCTGCCCTACCCTGGCGTTAGCCAGGCGTTAGGGCTTAAACGCCAGCCCTACCCTGGCGTTAGGGCTAAAACGCCAGCCCTTGCCTGGCGTTAGCCAGGCGTTAGAGC
>MDKI01242208.1:0-21194 GCA_005239505.1 Nicotiana paniculata
CAATTCCTATATTACTTGTCGACCACGTACACTTGCGTGTGCATTGGGAACTCAACCAACAATTACCAATTCCTTTGATCCCGAATTCATGTTCGATTTTTTTTTCTTGTTTACTATCCCATACTATTTTCTATTACCTGGGGGGTCTAACTTTTCCTTATGGTAATCACATGTGAGTCACCAACTCATTTCTCGAAATGAGGGTATGGCTTTATGGCTTACACTTTTGTATTGTCTCAAGGCTTGTCTCCTCTCATTTTTTTCCTTCACTTGACTTTAGACTTTATCATTATACCATATTTTGATTTACCGCTATCACTCATTTATCACCTCTTAGTCATAATGTTTCATTTACTCTCTTCTTATTCTCATGCTAATATCTCTGTCTATCGCCCTATTATAAAGACTTCAACATGACGTTCTTTCACATTTAGCTCCCCCTGCTTCATATCACTGGCTCTTAGGGACAACTAACATTCTTCTTCTTTTTTTTTGTGGCTGGAGTCATACTAAGGCAAATATTTATCCCTTCTAGGATCTCTAGTGCCTATCTCCTAAAATTTCTGAATATTCTAGTATTCATATCTTACTATTATATTCTAGAGTGACTATATGGCTATCTCCAAATGAGAACTATTACCATGTTTTGCACTACCTTTCAAAAATGTTAAATAATGATAACAATCTATCCACAAGTTTGGGTTACTATAATCCTAGCTGGATCCTGATATCCTATCCTTCTCTTGAATTATTTCAGTTAGCTCCCATAGGGCATAATTGAGATTGATATGGACAATTGTAGATATCTCTGTTACCGTTTAAAGTAACTAAAAATGCTTATATTTCTCTGCCAGAATTATAAATACTGATAATCTTTATTAACTAGGTACCTCGTACCATTCTTTATCTTGCTTCTTTTACTTGCTAAAACTCATATCTACTTTTTGATTCTCTTATTTCTTTTTACCATATAGGTTTATAGATACTCTTTCTGTAGATCTCCTTATTAAGAAACTAACACATCTTAGTACACAGATGATCTGCTGAAGCCCTCACATTTACTCATCATAAGCATGATACAAAATTGAATTCCTCTGACTCAACTCTTCAACAGCCACATTGCAATCTCTTACCACCCATCTTTCTAGATGTATGCATCGTATTATAAATAAGATAGAATTGAGGAAATTGAGTTCTTACGATTGAGCTCTACCACACGATCTACAGTAAGAAGAAAGAGTAACAGTCCTAAATGCCCTGTAGCCTCTTTCTTATAAGTATGGTGCACAACACACCCATAAAAAAGACTCTACTAGACACGGCTCATAGACAACCCCTAGGATAGACCTACTCTGATACCAAGTTTGTCATGACCCAAACTGGAGGATCATGACTAGCACCCGGGCCATACGTGCCGAGTACCAACGTACATTTTATCTAAACTTCTTATTATCTTTAAGGGATAACGAGATCAATATAAATGATAGATATGGATCATGAACATACATCACATGGGATGACAAGATTGCTAAGAAACTACATAAAAGGTACGAGCTACAACGCTGCCATGAAAGACTATACAACAAAAATTAGCCAACAAGGCATACCAACCTATACATGAGTGGACACCTGTCTATGAGCCTCTAAAGGAGCATAATTAATGCAACATAGCCGAAACAGGGCCCCGACATACCCATAATATCTATAACAAAAATGCATATCAAGACCACGGCAAGTCATGAGAAGGGATCTCGCCTATAACCGCTGAACTAGAAAGCCTATTGTGGTTGGGGATCTTTGTCTACCTGTCTATCAAGACCGGCAACATGACAAGCAGTGTCCACTAATAAAAGGACATCAGTGCAAATAAAGTACTGAGTACGTAAGGCATGAAAGCATAAATAAGAACAGTAAAAGAAAGATGTTGGAGATGCAAAATGTAGCATCTGAGTGCTTCTAAGAGACATTAACATGAAATGCATGATACATATATACACATAATCTTTTCAAACATCCGCCTCTGTGGGCATCATCAACATCATAGAACATTCGCCTTTGTGGGAATCATCATCATCATATCATAACCGGCCTCAAAGAGGACTCGGTAAACCCAACTGATCAGTGGTTGCACAATAGGTGCCATACCCGGCCGAATATAGTGTGGCTCGGTAGAGTAAAGTAGATACATATATATAATGCATGCATGACTCATTGGAATCATGTTCTGAATATTTCAGAGTGACGTAAGGTCGATATTCTCCGTACACATCATTAGGGCTAACTCTTCATTGAGAATCTTATAAGAATCAGGAAGTACCAACAACATTGATAACTTAGGAATAAGAGAAGCAACCTTAACATCAATTGTTCCATAAGAAGGGAAACAATGTAAGTACTGCTAGTTTCTAAGAGTAGAGTATCTTTGGATGCTCGTTCATTGCATTATGTACAATCAGATCGTGCAAAAGAAGGAAAGCGATAGCCCCACATA
Organism: Nicotiana paniculata; assembly: GCA_005239505.1. Taxonomy (NCBI): domain Eukaryota; kingdom Viridiplantae; phylum Streptophyta; class Magnoliopsida; order Solanales; family Solanaceae; genus Nicotiana; species Nicotiana paniculata. The sequence goes on from MDKI01242208.1 coordinate 2,492, forward strand.
CCTTGTATATACTGCTCCAACCTCAAGCTACGCAAATGTCACAACTCCTTAATCTACAATAAGAGAAACGACACTATCGTTATCGTTTAAGCGTCATAACTATTATGTATCGACCACAACCTATTTTACGATGAAACGGACAGCACCTCCCCTATTTATATAACATCACACAATTCAAAACAATCACCAAACATCCCAAATAACATCAATAATAATCATATTGAGCCTCCCAAAACAATCCACACACAACCTAATCACTTCACACATAAGACGACCACCGTAGTCGTGTCAAACGACCCGGAAATGTCACAAAGAACGACCAGATCACAACCCTAAATCTATGTGGTGTTTCTACACATTCTTCCTCCTCCAAAACTCCACAAATTGTAGTAAAACACGCAGCCCAAAAACAACACAAAACAGTCCTCTACAAGTCAAATAACTCGAACTCACGGCTTCCGATCACCGTCCCGTGAGTTCTAACTATTAGGAAATATATTTATCAACCTTACTTGATATTTAAACACTTAAATACAGATATTAGACGTTTCTTAACTATGAATTACAATCAAAAACTCCAACTACAAAGAAAAAGGAGAGGCGGTATAATGACACTGACGTCGTAGTGATCATTTTGATGTTATTGCTTCTTCATTTCTTGCACGAAATGATAAAATTCTCTGAAACCCTAGAAGATATCTTGAAGTTATGTTTATGGGTGTTATATATATTTTTTTATGCTGAATAATGAACAGAAAGCCGACCTAAGGTTTATATATATCAAGTTTGGAAAAGTCAAAGAGGTGCTAGCTTGGCACCCTAGGATTGGTCGATCTTCTGACGCTTATATCTTTTTATCCTGATGTCGTATGAAAAAATGGTTAAGAGCGTTGGAAACTAAATTCCAAGACCTTAAATTTGGTATATTACATGTCCAAAAAAATACCTCATATAGCACATGAAATGTATTGCTCAAAAAGCTCTAGTCATCTACCTACTTGTCACTTATGATGTCTGCGCAGTCTTAAATTAGCTTAATAGTTGAAAATGTTAACTGAAAGTTTACTTATTGGTAAACGACCTCATAATATGGATTTTATGGCTCAGATATATTCGTTTGATTTTGGGCTTAGGAGTGTGTTCAGAATGAAGTTTTGATATCCGGTGTAGAATTAGGCTTGAATTTGCGAAAGTTAGTTTTTGGTGATTTTCTCAGAAGTGGGAAATAGGATATCAGGGTCGGAATGGAATTTCGTAAGTTGGATCATGTTCCTAATATAATTTTGGATATGTGTGCAAATTTTTAGGTCAATCGGATGTGTTTTGGTTGGTTTCGGCATCATTGGCGAAATTTAGAAATTTCAAAGTTCATAGGCTTGAATTTGATGTGATCTTGGTTCTTTTGCGTTGTTTTTGGTGTTTCGAAGGCTCAAATAAGTTTGAATGATTTTATGGGATATGTTGGTAGGTTTGGTTGAGGTCCCGGGGGCCTCGGGTGTATTTATGCTCAAACGGGCATTTTTGGTCTAAAGGAGTCTGCTGTTTTTCTGGTGTTTTAGCAGCAGTGGTTTCTTTGCGTTCGTGTGAGGTCATCCGCGATCGCGTAGAGTAAAGTTTTAGGAAGGAATATTTTTTCTATGCGATCACTTAATAAGGTTTGCGATCGCATAGGTTGGACAGCAAGAGTAGTGTCGTCGCGTGGTTCCTTGTGCGATCGCGTAGAAGAAAAAGGGGGCGTGAGAGGTTGTTGCAATTGTTTTTTGCGATTGCGTGTATGGGTATGCGATTGCATAGTTCACTGAGTCGAAGCTTCGCGATCGCGTGGGGAATGGTGCAATCGCAATGGGTAAAATATGCAGGCAGTAAGTTTGTTCTTCGCGATCGCATGGGTGGTTCCGCGATCGCAGTGAGTTAATATTACTGCTGGGCAGAATGTTTTAAAAGACCATTTTCGCGAATTGAGTCTATTTTTCCTCCATTGTTGAACGGGTTTGTAGCTTTTTGATAGGGTTTGAATAGGAAATCGAAGGGAATCACTTGGAGGAAAGATTTTCGACTTCATAACTCGATTCTATGTCGTTTTCAATGTAATTAAACCGGAAAATTGTTGGATTTAAACCCAAAATTTGGGGAGGTTAGGTGCATGAGAATTGGAAATTTCTTTGATGAATTGAGTGGAAATTGTGGTCCGATTTTGGTGTTATTGGTATGTATAGACTTGTGGGAGGATGAGGATTCTAGTGATGTAAATTTTATAGAAATCCGAGACGTGGGACCAGGGCTCGGGTTTGGCCATTTTCGAAAATTTTGCTTAAAATTGATAGCTTTCGATTGGGTTTTGTTCCTTTAGCATATATTGATGGTTTTAATTTGGTTTTGATTAGATTCGGAGCAATCGGGAGCCGACTTGAGGGGCAAGAGCATCAGATTAGTATAGTGGCACGGTGGAGGTAAGTAATAGCTATAAATCTTGTCTTGAGGGTATGAAACCCCGGACTTCGTATTTCTCACTCTTTTTAGAATGGCGCACATGTCGAATGACGAGTATGTGGCATGCACTGATTTTGGGATTGGACTTGGTCCTCTCCGCGGCAACTATTGAGTTGCGTATTTTTACTCTAAATCATATGTTAAATCGTGTTCTAAAAACTATTGCTATATTTGGGCTACAAGCCATGTTTGGGGCCTCATGCCGACTTGTTTAGGCCCCTTGGGGGATTTTACTGCTATTTTCCTCACTGTGTTGACTTATGATTTACACTCAGTCTTGTTATGTTTAACTGATTTCGAAACTCAGCAATATTTACACTATTTTGAGATATAAAATGATGTTTTGGGCTGAGTACCCCGCTTTAATGATACTCCCGAGGGGCTTTTGGGAGTTTCTTACTAAGTGAGGCCGAGGGTCTAATTGTGAGGATATGATATGCCACGAGTTGCCTTGATATTAGCACTTGGGCAGAAGGAGCCCCTCCGGAGTCTGTACACACCCCTAGTGAGCGCATGTACCTACTGAGTGCGAGTGACGAGTGACTGAGAGGCATGAGTGACAGTGAGGTTGCCCGAGGGGCTGATACTGCGTGACTGTGAGGTATGCTGAGTGATGTTCTGCCCGAGGGGCAATTTATGATTCATGTTTTTGCCCGAGGGGCTATTTATCACTTATTTCATTTTATACTAAATTCTCAGGTATTTTTATTTCTGAAATTGTTGGAAAACACATTTTTCAAAGGATTTATACTAAATTCTCAGGTATTTTTTCTGAAATTGTTGGATGTGCATATTGTGAACTGATGATTTAATTTTATGCGTTTCTTACTGCTTAGAATTGATTTATTTTTATTACTACTCAGTTGGCATACTCACCTTACTCCCTGCGTCCCTGTGTGCAGATACAGGTACTGATACCGAGTTTTAGCCATCTATTTTCGTACGGAGATGAAGTCGGGATATAGAGGTAGTTCTTCAGTGTCCGCAACAAATCTCTATTTTCCCTTCTTATTTTGTACATAGTTCTTCGTTCCGAGGTTTTGTATTATAATAGTGGATTTTATTTTGGTATATTCCTTAGATACTCATGACATGTTGACTCCGGATCTCGGGGATGGTTTTAGATTATTTAACTGTTTGTTTTCCTTAATAGATTCGGTAAATTACTTACGTCTGTGAAATTTTGAAAATGTAGTTGGGATTTTTGGAAAGAAACTGTAAATATGTGAGTGTTGGCTAGCCTATTTCCACGATAGGTGCCATCACGACCGGTTTAGGATTTAGGGTCGTGACAAGTTGGTATCAGAGCCTAGGTTACATAGGGCTTAAAGGTCATGAGCAGGTTTAGTAGAGTCTTGTGGATCAGTATGGAGACGTCAGTACTTATCTTTGAGAGGCTGCAGAACCCTTAGGAACAATCTCATTTTTCTTGAATTCTGTCGTTCCATTTTGTTGATTCTGGAAATCTAAACTTGTGTTGTTTCATTCTCTCACAGATGGTGAGGACTCGCTCTACCGATCAGGGTGATCAACCACCAGCTAGACCAGTGACAGGTCGAGGGCATGGTAGAGGTAGGGGGCCAGCCCGTGCAACAACCAGCGTAGTATTATTTGATCCCCCTACTGTTCTGGATCAGATTCCCGCGGTAGATACTCCAGCGGGACAAGCTCAGGTACCAGCAATGCCTATTGTTATTCCGGGTCTTCAGGAGACCTTGGCTCAGATCTTGACGGTGTGTACCACCCTTGCTCAGGAAGTTGCCACTACTTCTCAGGCCAGGCCAGGCAGTGAGACTCCAGTTTCCCGAACACCTGAGCAGGTTACTCAGGGCCATCATACACCAGGAGCGGTTCCAGCCCAGCTGGTTGCTCCAGTTTGGGACTTCGTGGTTCCAGCTATGCCAGATGACGAGCAGCGTAGACTGGAGAGATTTAGTAGACTTCAGCCTCCAACGTTCAATGGTTCTGAGGGCGAGGATGCCTAGGGTTTTCTGGATAAGTGTCAGGGGATGCTGCGTACTGCTGGGATTTTGGAGACCAGTGGGGTCTCGTTTGATACTTTTCATTTTTCGGGTGCTGCTTTCACTTGGTGGAAGTCTTTTGAGAGGCTTAGGCCTATTCGTTCAGAACCCCTCACCTGGAAGCAGTTCTCCACTATCTTCTTGGAGAAGTATGTGCCCTAGTCTCACAGGGATGAGGAGCGCAGCCATTTTGAGCAGCCGCATCGGGGGGAGCTATCAGTGACGCAATATGAGATGCAGTTTTTGGATTTGTCTCTTCATGCAACCGAGTTGGTCCCTACTGATAGGGAGAGGATTAGGAGGTTTGTGGATGGCCTCACTTATCAGCTCCGTCTTTTCATGTCTCAGGAGAGTGTATCAGATTCTACATTCGAATAGGTCATTGATATTCCTCGAGATATTGAGTCGGTTCGCCGCCAGTAGCGGTAGGAGAGGGAGGCCAAGAGGCCTCGTGTGTCGGGTGGTTCTATTGGTGCTCCTTCCAGGGGGCAGTTTCAGCATGGTAGAGGCCGTTCACTTAGACCTCCTCAGTCAGTCCGCCCAGCCTATTGTGGTGCATCTTCAGGGCATGGTCCCCGCGGTTCTCAGCCAGGACGTTCTTTATTCGGTGCTCTTCCAGACCGGAGTGCGGCTCGAGCACCACCAATTAAGAGTTCCTCTATGCATGATTCTTCTAGTGGTTATTCTGGTGCCAGGGGTTTCTATCAGCCCCCGCCTCCAGCTCCAGGGAGTTGTTTTAAATGTGGAGAGTTTGGGCACATGTGGAGGCAGTGTCCCCGTCGTTCTGGTGGTTGTTCTCAGCCGAAGGGCCAGCCTTCGACTTAATCTCTAGTTACTTCACCACCCGCCAAGGTAGCTAGGGGTGGTAGTTAGTCAGCTAGAGGCCGCCCTAGAGGGGGAGGTCGAGCAGTTGGAGGTCAGGCCCGTATGTATGCGTTTTCAGCCAGGCCAGATGCTATGGCCTCCGATGTAGTGATTGCAAGTATTGTCTCAGTCTGTCACCGAGATGCTTTGGATTTTGTTTGACCCTGGTTCTACCTATTCCTATGTTTCATCATATTTTTCCTATTTTCTGGATATGCTCCGTGAGTCTTTAGTTACGTCTGTTCATGTGTCGACTTCGGTGGGAGATACTATTGTTGTGGACCGTATGTATCGCTCATGTGTGATATCTACTAGCGGGTCTGGAGACCCGAGTGGACCTACTGTTACTCATCATTGTTGATTTTGATGTGATATTGGGCATGGATTGGTTATCTATGTGTCATGTTGTTCTTTATTATCACTCTAAGACCGTGACCTTAGCTATGACAGGATGTCCGAGGGTTGAGTGGAGAGGTTCTTCTGAGTATATGCCTAGCAGGGTGATTGGATACCTGAAGGCCTAGTGCATGGTTGAGAAGGGGTGTTTATCTTATCTGTATTTTTGTAGGGATGTTAGTGGTGAGACTCCCGCTATTGATTCGGTTCCTGTGGTCCGTGACTTTCCGGACGTGTTTCCTGCAGGCCTGCTAGGCATGCCACCTGACAGGGACATTGACTTTGGGATTGACCTGGTGCCAGGCACTCAGCCTATTTCTATTCCACCTTATCCTATGGCACTAGATGAGTTAAAGGAATTAAAAGAGCAGCTTCAGGAACTCCTAGATAAGGGGTTCATTCGTCCTAGTGTGTCACCTTGGGGTGCACCGATGTTGTTTTTAAAGAAGAAGGATTGTTCTATGCGTATTTGTATTGATTATCGGTAGCTGAATAGGGTTACAATTAAGAACTGATATCCTTTGCCTCGTATAGATGACTTGTTTGACCAGTTGCAAGGTGCCAAGTTATTTTTTAAGATTGATTTGGATTTCGGCTATCATTAGTTAAAGATTCGGGGGCCAGACATTTCGAAGATTTCTTTCAAGACTAGATATGGTCATTAAGAGTTTCTAGTTATGTCATTCGGGCTGACCAATGCCCTAATAGCCTTTATGTACTTGATGCAAAGTGTATTCCGGCCTTATCTAGATTCTTTCTTCATCGTGTTTATTGACTATATCTTGGTCTATTTCGAATCTCGAGAAGATCATAAGTAGCATTTGAGAGTTGTGCTTCAAACCTTGAGGGAGAAGAGATTGTATGCGAAAATTTTGAAGTGTGAGTTCTGGCTTGATTCACTAGCGTCCTTGGGGCACGTGGTGTCCAGTGAGGGTATTCAGGTTGACCCAAAGAATATAGAGGCAGTGCAGAGCTGGCCTAGACCGTTATCCGCTATCGAGATTCATAGTTTTCTTTGTTTGGCAGGGTATTATCACCATCTCGTATGGGGATTTTCATCTATTGCAGCACCTATGACCAGGCTAACCCAGAAGGGTGCTCAGTTTAGGTGGACTAATGAGTGTGAGGAGAGCTTTCAGAAGTTCAAGTCAGCTTTGACTACAACTCCGGTATCGATTTTGCCTAGGGGTTCAAGTTCATAAACAGTTTACTGTGATGCCTCAAGAGTTGGATTGGAGCGATTTTAGTGCAGGATGGTAGGATGATTGCCTACGCGTCCAGACAGTTGAAGGTGCACGAGAAGAATTATCCAGTGCACGATCTTGAGGTAGCAGCTATTGTCCACGCCTTGAAGATTTGGCATCATTATTTGTATGGGGTGCATTGTGAGATTTTCACTGATCACCATAGTTTGCAGCATCTGCTTAAGCAGAAGGATCTGAATTTGTATCAGAGAAGATGGTTGGAGCTTCTCAAGGATTATGACGTTACTATTTTATATCATCCGGGGAAGGCCAATGTAGTGGCCGATGACCTAAGTCGTAGAGTACAGAGTTTGGGGATTCTAGCCTACCTTCTAGTAGCAGAGCGGCCATTAGCACTTGATGTTCAGGATTTAGCGGGTCAGTTGGTGAGATTTGATCTATCAGAGCCCCTGCGGGTATTGTCTTGTGTAGCCTCCAGGTCGTCTCATTATGATTAGATTAGAGCATACCAGTATGATGATCCACACTTTCAAGTTCTTCGGGACAGGGTCCGTCGCGGTGATGCCAGAGATGTGGTTATTGGTGACGATGGGGTCATGAGGATATAGGTCCGGATTTGCATGCCAAATGTGGATGGACTTTTAGATTTGATTTTAGTTGAGGCCCATAGTTCGCAGTATTCCATCCATCCGGGTGCCACAAAGATATATCAGGATCTGAGATAACATTATTGGTGGAGGCGGATGAAGAGGGATATTGTGGAGTTCGTGGCTCGGTGTCTCAACTGTCAGCAGGTCAACTATGAGCAATAGAGACCAGGTGGGTTTCTTAAGAGATAAGATATTCCGAAGTGGAAGTGGGAGCGGATCACCATAGACTTCGTAGTTAGACTCCCATAGACTTCGAAAAGGTTTGATGTTATATGGGTTATTGTGGATCAGGTAACCAAGTCCACGCACTTCATTCCTTTTGGTACTACTTATTCTTCGGAGCGGTTAGCTGAGATTTATATTAAGGATATTGTCCGATTGCATGGGGTTCCAGTTTCTATCACTTCTGATAGAGGTACTCAGTTCACATCTCAGTTTTAGAGAGCCGTATAGAGAGAGTTGGGTATTAAGGTAGAGTTGACCACAACGTTTCATCCTCAGACCGACGGGCAGTCGGAGCGTACTATTCAGATTTTGGAGGATATGTTATGTGCATGTGTCATTGGTTTTTGGGGTTCATGGGACCAGTTTCTGCCACTCGCGGAGTTTGCTTATTATAATAGTTATCAGTCAAGTATCTAGATGGCTCCGTACGAGGATTTATATGGTAGGAGGTGCAAGTATCTAGTTAGTTGGTTCGAGCCGGGCGAGGGTAGGCTATTGGGCACAGACTTGGTTCAGGATGCGTTGGGTAAGTTGAAGTTGATTCAGGAGCAGCTTCGCATGGCGCAGTCTAGGCAAAAGAGTTATACATACCGGAAGGTCCGAGATGTGTCTTTCATGGTTGGGGAAATGGTGCTTGTCGCACCCCCTTTTTCTTCCTCGCAGAATATCGGGTTTATGACATTGGTTGGGGCAACTCTTTCCTTTTGGGAAGGGGGTTTGCATATTTTGAAGAGTCGCCACTTAATTATTTTAACGCTGAATTAGGGTACCTGAGGGTTCAATTAAAAATACGTTGCAAACCAGAGATTTTGATAAGGGCTTGAAATTATCCTAAGAGGAATGTGTTAGGAACCCCCCAGGATCCATAAGTGTGGTTCCAGCCAAATGGTTTCGTGAATTTGTACAAGTAGCAAATAACAAGTAAAGGCTCAAATAAAAGGGAATTTAAGTCTTAAGCATATAAAGGTGTCTTAGGTTTATAATAATATGGATCACATAAATTCAATACCCGGTAATCACTCCTCGAACAGGGGCTACACGTGGTATTAGCGCACCGGTCATTATATCCATATTCTACCCTTCCCACCCCATGAAGGTAATTAAAGTGTGTGTTGGTCACAGACTCTATTGCGTGCTATTACCCGTTCCATCCTATCAGTCTTGGAGGAGGCTAGGACTATTATCCTAAAAGGAGGTACTAGATTGAACCCTAGGTTTAAAGGACAAGATTCTAAGCGACAAACAACGACAATTAGGACATTAGATAAGGGGAAAACAAATAAGAGCAGATACGAGGCCCAAGTATTCCTCCATAGATTATGCACATGATTAGCACGATTCAACCACAAGTAAGGCCTTATTAACTTGAGAACCTAAGGCATGATATCTAGGTGAGAATGCAATAGTGAGGCAGCTTTATTACTGATTTCAAAGGATGAATTTTATCAGTTTCTTACTGATTTAACCATTAATAGTCAAGCAGCAGGTATAAAAGAGTCTGTTTCAAGATTTAACACTTAAGGCTTGCCTAAGTGTATGACAATACTCAGTAATTACCCAGATTATTAAAGAAACTGTTACAAGTTAGTTTGCCTAAACATGCTGTACTAAGGTGTTGCAAAAATACAGAACTATTACCAGCTGTTTGAAAACATGGTGAAACTATTTTTTAGGGCCTTTTTCATGCAATCAGTAGTTAAACTAGGTGTTGAATGAGGTCCTAAGACATGATATCTAATATGCACATATAGGGATGCAGAATGGGTGGTATGCAGAATTGCTAGGCAGGATTTCTAAATGCATAAAGTCACAGTATTTGAACATTCTATGCAGCAAGTATGAGGATGACTTGTTTATTAGCGAATTATTATCCTAAGCATGATTCCAAAGTGTACCACAACATTACAGCGATATTAGAACCAGTTTACATGAATAACAGGTTTATATTAACGTTTATTCATAGATCATGATTTGTATATGATAAACGATAATACCATAATAGGATGCTGAAATAGTAAATAGGATATCTAATGCATGATATGCTTGCATACAATCAGCCCTAAGCATGAATTTCTAGTGCACACGTAAGAAATGTAAACCTAGAAGCATGGTATGTACCCTTTTATCATGGATAACCTATATCACTACCCTCCCCCTTTCACTATCCATTCCCAAATATTTGTTTACAAATTATTACAGGCCGGGAATTATGAATTACATAACCAAAGAAGTTACTTAAGGAGCCCTCAATTAGGCCCAGATCTTCCAAACCTCAATACCTTTGTGTGTCATAGCCTTTCATAGTCCGGGTGTGTCAAAGTTCCCTAAGGACCTCAGAGGGTTCCCAGGCAATGCTCACACCCAGACATAGCCAAAATAGAGTAAGTGCAGTGTGGAATGACCAGCCTCTGTGTGTCAAAGTTCAAAGGGAGCTCAAGGGTCCCAAGGCAATGCTCACGCAGAATGGACAGAACCTAGACTTCTAAGAGTATATGTGAGAGTGTTTTTTATTATTTTTAAAAGGGGGTTTAAGTAAGAAAACAATTTTGATAAAGGGTAAGTAAGAAAACCGTCTTGAAGAGGGAAATAGAAGTTCAGCATAACACAAAAGACTAGGGATGGTCCAACAATCACAGACAGTGGTAATGGGATTTGAGGTACAAATACAAATCATGTGATGGAAACATGTAACATGTAGACACACACATAGGCAATACAATCAAAAACTCCTAAGGGTTCTGAGGATTAGGGGTACAATAAAGTACTAGACTAGATTAACACCCAAACAACTAAGACCATGATTAAACTAATGTACCAATCATAGGCATGGAGATTCACGTAAGAAGAAGGTGCTAAGTATACAGAAACATGATGGTCAAATAAACCCTAACTTAACATGCAGAGGGGAGTTCAGGATCCTAGATACATGTCGAATAATAAGTAAAGCAAATTAGAAACATACTGAATCACAACAGTGATAGAAACACGTTGGTTTGAGTACTGAAATCTAAAATAGAACATACCAGTGAAGTGAAGAATGCAGTAACACAAACAGGAAGTAAGAGATGCACAATAGTTAGCCTTGGCTTGCAGCCGGCTAAATTAAAATAGCAGTAGCTAGCACTGAAGAGAAAGCATAGAGTTTTTTCTAATTGTGAGAGAGAGATTCTGAACAGATCAATATGTATGTGTATCTGTCCTAAAGAGAGCATATATATAAAAAATTGAAGGCTAGGTAAAATAAGGTAGGAGTCCAATTGTCCAGCAATCATGGGACTCGGAATCAATCAGTGCAATCAATCAATACAAGTATTCCCTTAATTAAGGGAGTTAACTTGAAAAGGTAATAAACTGGTAATAATTAAGGAAATAGCTAAATGTGTAAATAAGTATAGCATAGGTAATTAAGGCTAGGTTCAGAAAGTTTCAATTAAGGAAACAATGTCAAGAGACAGTAAATAGCGTAATTAACCACAAAATAGGGCCTGAAAATAACTCAAAGGTTTGAAATCAGCAAAGGGTATCAATCACGGGGAATCAGGGGTCCGAAATTAGTGCTGATTAAAGGAAAGCCTCCTGTATTTAAGGAATTATTCAGAATCAGAATATCGTGTGAAAATCAGTATAATACTACTCACAATCATTCAGGGATTCAAGCATGTTAAAAAGAATAGCTTGATTTAGGAGGGATAAACACACATTAGGAAAGAAGCAATATAATCAAAGGTACGATAGCAATACAAAGTAGGAATCACATAAAATCAACGTTTTAGGCCAGTACATGACATTATGAGCATGAATGCAGTAAACATGTAATAGACAAAATCAGAATCACAAAGGAAAGTCATGATATAGGCAACAAATGAATAGTAAGAAACCCTAATAAGTATGGTAGGGTAAAATCACATAAATAATCAAGGACTACAGATGGGAAATAGACACACATACAAATCTAAAGAACAACTCAATAGAAATAGCACAAAATTAGAATATATGGTTAAAACTAAAGTATTAACATAATAAATCTTGATTAAAAGCGATATTTAGTTAAACCATTTAAGCATATGAGAAAAAACACAGGTCAACACTTAAAAATTTTAAGAAATCGTTTTCGAAGAAAAGTTTTGGAAAACCCTAGTTGGAAGTGAAGAACCTTTTAGGAAAAAATAGAAAACCTTTAAGGAAAACCTCATAAAAATTGTAACAAGAACAAATTTAGGGTGGATCTAAAAGAATCGAAAGTTTCGAACATTAGGGTTTTACAGAAAATCCCAGAGAAGATGAGAAAGACCTCGAACAACACTAGCTCGAGGCTCAGGGTCATAAACCCTACTCAGAATCAAGCTTTGGAGGCTTGAAGTAGACAGTAACACCATGGGTGTAAGTAGACAGGTTCTCGCCCTTCGTGGGCCTTAGGGATGAGAACACCTGCATAAGAGAGCCATGAGAGGCAGGGGTGGTGGAGGTTTCAGGGTCTCCGGCGAAGGGTGGCCAGAGAAGATGTAGAGAGCCATCGGAGCTGAAGAGACAGAAATATCTAAAAGAGACTAGAGAGAGAGAGATAGAGAGAGAGCGAGAGAGACAGAGATGTGAGTCGGTGAGAATGAGAGGGTTTGGGGGGGGGGGGTTAGTTTGAATTAATTAAGAAAATAGGAATCTGGGCCATTGATCTAATTTGATCAATGGCTCAGATTGGTTTAGGGTATGGAATTGGGTCTGCGCTAGTTATTTTAATTGGTCTGAAGGGTTGGTTATTGGGTTGGGTTTTAAAAATAGGCTAGATTTTAAATAAAATGGGGCTATTAGTTGAATAACCATAAAATCAAATAAATAATTACTAAAATAGCCAATAATTATGTAAAATGAAATTAATGCCATGTAGATGAAAATTAAGGTAATTAGCTAATACTAAAACACAAAAATGACTGATTATCAAATTAAAATAGCATGAATGCGCAATTAGGCCATAGTTGCAAAATTTGTATAAGTATAGTTAAACATCGCCTAATTGGTTAATTTGTGAAATAATTAAAACCTAATAAATCTAAATATTATTAAAAATGACATATTTAGCTGGGAAACATTTTTAAATTATTTATAATATAATTTATGAATAATTACTGAATACATAAATACTAAATAAATAGAAACCAGGGTTGATAAAAATACGAAAAACTGTGGAAAAATACAACCCACATAAAAAATGATTTTCAAAGAAATATGTAAGTTTGAAAAATAATTTTTGAGGAAAAATTGGGTATCAACAGTGCTGCTTAAGGTGTCACCCATGAAGGGTGTTATGAGGTTCGAGAAGAGGGGAAAGTTGAGTCCCAGTTTCATTGGGCCATTTGAGGTGCTTCAAAGGATTGGGGAGGTGGCTTATAGACTTGCCTTGCCTCCTTTCTTATCGAGTATTCATCCGGTGTTCCATATTTTGATGCTTTGGAAGTACATTGGTAACCCGTCTCATGTTCTAGACTTCAACAATGTTCAGCTCGAGAGTGATATGTCATACGAGGTAGAGCTAGTGGCTATTTTGGGTCGTCAGTTCAGAAAGTTGAGGTCTAAGGATATAGCTTCGGTGATGGTTTAGTGGAGAGGACAACTAGTGGAGGATTCCACCTGGGATATCGAGCAGGAGATACAGATAAGATACCCTCACTTATTCGAGACTCCAAGTATGTTTCTAGACCCATTCGAGGACGAACGTTTGTTTAAGATGGGGAAAATGTAACGACCCGGCCGGTCGTTCCGTGAGATTAGCCCTGTTTCCCCCGTTACTGCTTTATTGTATGTTTCTTATCCTATTTATGTTGTGTTGGGTCAGTTGGTTCGGGTTCAGAGTGGCCGTGGTGAGAAGTGAGACACTTAGTCTCTTAAATTAACTTAATAGTTGAAAACGTCAACTGGGGGTTGACTTATTGGTAAACGACATCGGAATGTGGATTTTATGGCTCGGATATCTTTGTTTGGTGATTTGGGGCTTAGGAGTGTGTTCAGGATGAAGTTTTGATGTCCGGTGTAGAATTAGGCTTGAATTGGCAAAAGTTAGTTTTTGGCGATTTCCGGTCAGCTGTGGAAAATAGGCTATCAGAGTCGGAATGGAATTCCAAAAGTTGGAGCAGGTTCGTAATGTCATTTTGGATATGTGTGCAGAGTTTCAGGTCAATCGGATGTGTTTTGGTTGGTTTCGGCATTATTGGCGAAATTTAGAAATTTAAAAGTTCATAGGCTTGAATTTGATGGGATGTTTGTGTTTTTGCATTGTTTTTGGTGTTTCGAAGGCTCGACTAAGTTTGAATGATGTTATGGGATATGTTGGTAGGTTTGGTTGAGGTTTCGGGGTCCTCGGGTGTATTTCGGATGCTCAAACGGGCATTTTTGGTCTTAAGGAGTCTGCTGTTTTTCTTGTGTTTTAGCAGCAGTGGTTTCTTCATTGCAATCGCGTGAGCTATTCCGCGATCACGTAGAGTAATTTTTTAGGCAGGAATATTTGTTCTATGCGATTGCGTAATGAGGCTTGCGATCGCATAGGTTGGGCAGCCAGAGCAGTGCGGTCGCGTGGTTCCTCGTGCGATTCGTGAAGAAGAAAAAGGGGGCGCGTGAGGTTGTTGCAATTGTTCTGCGCGACCGATGTATGGGTACGCGATCGCATAGGTCAGTGATTCAAAGCTTCACGATCACGTGGAGAATGGTGCCATCGTAATGGGTAAAATTTTGAGGCAGTAATTTTGTTCTTTACGATCGTGTGGGTGGTCCCGCGATCGTAGTTAGTTAATATTTAGTGTTGGACGGAATGTTTTAAAAGGCCATTTTTGCGAATTGAGTTTATTTTTCCTTCATTGTTGAACGGGCTTGGAGCACTTTGAGAGGAAATCGAAGGGAATCACTTGGAGGTAAGATTTTTGACTTCATAACTCGATTCTATGTCGTTTTATAAGTAACTAAACCGGAAAATTGTTGGATTTAAACACAAAATTTGGGGAGGTTAGGTGCATGAGAATTGGAAATTTCTTTTGATGATTTGAGTGGGCAGTTGTGGCCCGATTTTTGTGTTCTTAGTAAGTGTAGAATTGTGGGAGGATGAAGATTCTAGTGATGTAAATTTTATAGAATTCCGAGATGTGGGCCTGGGGCTCGTGTTTGGCCAATTTCGGGAATTGTGCTTAAAATTGATAGCTTTCGATTGGGTTTTGTTCCTTTAGCGTATATTGATGATGTTAATCGGGTTTTGGTTAGGTTCGAAGCAATCGGAAGCCGATTTAAGGGGCAAGAGCAGTGCATATTAGTATTGTGGCCCTGTAGAGGTAAGTAATGGCTATAAATCTTCTCCTGAAGGTATGAAACCCCGGACTTCGTATTTCTCACTGTTTTTAGAATGTCACACATGTCGGATGATGACTATGTGGCGTGCACCTATTTTGGGATTGGACTTGGTCCTCTTTGCGACAACTATTGAGTTACGTATTTTTACTCTAAATCATATGTTAAATTGTGTTCTAAAAACTATTACTATATTTGGGCTATAAGATGTTTGGGGCCTCGTGCCGACTTTTTTAGACCCCTTGGGGGATTTTATTTCTATTTTCCTCACTGTGTTGACTTATGATTTATGCTTAGTCATGTTATGTTTAGATGATACGCCCGAGGGGCGTCTGAGAGTTTCTGACTGAGTGAGACCGAGGGCCTGATTGTGAGGATATGATATGCCATGAAGTGGCTTGATATTAGCGCTAGGGCTGAAGGATCCCCTCCGGAGTCCGTACACACCCCAAGTGAGCGCAGGTACCTGCTGAGTGCGAGTGTCGAGTGTCGAGTGACGAGTGACTGGGAAGCATGAGTGACAGTGAGGTTGCTCAACGGGCTGATACTGAGTGTCTGTGAGGTATGCTGAGTGATGTTCTGCCCGAGGGGCAATTTATGATTCCTGTTTTTTTCCCGAGGGGATATTTATGACTTATTTAATTTTACACTAAATTCTTCAGGTATTTTTATTTCTGAAATTGTTGGAAAACACATTTTTCAAAGGATTTTTACTGAAGTTGGCTTTTAAGGCATGTTGATTTCATATATATATGTATATATCTATATGTATATGTATATATATATATATATATACATATATATATATATATATATATATATAATATATATATATACTGTTTGAAAGAAAGGTTGTGCATATTGTGAACTAATGATTCGATTTTATGCGTTTCTTACTGCTTAGACTTGATTTATTTTTATTACTACTCAGTTGGCATACCCACATTACTCCCTGCACCCCTGTGTGCAGATACCGGTGCTGATACCGAGCGTTAGCCATCTATTTCTGTACGGAGACGGAGTCGGTATATAGAGGTAGTTGTCCTGCGTCCGCAGCATATCTCTGTTTTCCATTCTTATTTTGTACCTAGTTATTTGTTCCAAGGTTTTGTATTATAATAGTGGACCTTTTTGTTTGGTATATTCCTTAGATACTCATGACATGTTGACTCACGATATCGGGGATGAGTTTAGACTATTTAACTGTTTGTTTTTCTTAATAGATTCAGTAATTTACTTATGTCTGTGAAATGTTGAAAATGTAGTTGGGATTTTTGGAAAGAAACTGTAAATATGTGAGTGTTGGCTAGCCTAGTTCCACGATAGGCGCCATCATGACCGATTTAGGATTTGGGGTCGTGACAAAGGCAAATTTACTGAGGAGCCATATTATGAGGTTTCAATAACAAGCTTAGGAACGATACAATAAGCTACTAAGAGATTGCCCACACCATTGTCATACTGATGAGGTCTTGGGTCACACTTTCGTTGATGGGTTGGACGAGGAATAATAGATGAATCTTGACTCAGCATATGGGGGGTAGTTGCATGGCAAGACTGTATAGTGAGATCCAGATCTTGCTAAACATTTTTACTGCTAATGGTAATAATTAGCAAGGATATGGGGAACAACGAAGAGAACTTAAACAAAAGGCAGCAGGTTTGATCGAGCTTGATGACTTCTCAGCAATGAGGGTAGATATAGCGAGATTAGAAAATCAGATGAACAAAATGACAATTCACCAAGCACACAGATGCAACATGTTCAACAGATGTCTACTTGCTTCGAGTTATGTGGTGAAGATCACACAAGTGACATATGCCCCTGAATCCTTAATCCATCTACTACGTGGGGAAACAAGCTAGAGGGCCGATGAATCAAAATGCTAAATATGGTAACACATACAACCCAAACTCGAGGAATCATCCTAACTTCTCTTCAGGTGGAATCAGAATATCAGGCCTCAAGCGAATTACAATCATCCACTTCCACCTCCACAACAAGCAGAAGAGAGTTTGACTGACATATGAAAAAGCTCTTGATAGACAATCAGAAAGTTATGGCTGAGAATCAACAAGTTAGGGTTGAAAATCAACAATTGCACACATAGTTCATAAATCTAGAGAGGCAGTGTGGGCAAATAGCCAACAATAAGAATACTAGAGCTGATGGAGCTCTTCCAAGTAAAATAGAGAAAAATCATCAAGTCAATGCAGTGACGTTGAGAAATGGGAGATAATTGGTAGAAGTGCCTAAGAAGAAAAAAGAGCAATCTGGGATCGAAGAAGAAAGAGTAAAAAAACCTACAGAGGTAGATGAGAGAAACAAAACGGAGTCTGAGAAAAAATCAGAGAGGGGTTCCGCCCCCTTTTCCTCAAAGATCGAGAAAGAAGAATGATGAGCACATGCTTCACAAATATCCCTTTGAATATCCTGAAGCAGATACATTTGAACATCCCTTTGGTGTACATGCTCTGTGAAGTCCCAAAATATGCAAAATATATTAAGGATATATTGGCAAATAAAAGGAGGTTAACTAAGTTTGAGACCGTGACACTTACTGAGGAGTGCACTTCCAGGATTCAACATAAGATTCACAAAAGCTTAAGGATCCGGGTAGTTTTACCATCCCCGTGACAATTGGTGAATTTGATGTGGGTAGAGCCTTGTGTGATTTGGGTGCAAGTATCAATCGGATGTTGTTGTTAGTGTTCAAACTAGTGGGCTTAGGATCTCCAAGACCCACCACGCTGATGCTACAGTTAGTTGAAAGATCTTATGTTTTTCTTGAGGGGTAATTGAGGACGTCTTGCTGAAGATTGGGAAGTTTATTTTTACTGCAGATTTTATCATCCTAGATTATGTGGATGATGAGTTGGTTCCTATCATATTGGGAAGACCTATTTTGGCCACTAGAGATGAAATTATCAAAGTCCGTGAAGGTAAGATAATCCTGAGGGTGGACAATGAAGAAGCAGTCTTCAATGTATATCGAGCCATTCAGTTGCCTCGTCATTACGAGGACCTGGCCATTATTTCGGTGGTGGAGATAAATGAACTAGTCATAAAGCCAGGGGAATTTAAAGAAGATACACTAGAAAAGGCATTAACATTGCTCAATCACTTGGAACTTGAAGAAGAGGTTGAGGAGATGCTGCACATTCTGAATGCATCGTGCGAATACTAGGAGAAAGAACCCAATTTGAGCCTCTGGATAGGCCAATCGGCCCGCCTCCTAAACACTCAGTTGAAGAGGCACCACAATTGGGACTTAAACCCTTACCATCTCATCTTCATTATGCATATTTGGGAAATTCTATCACTTTAACTGTGATTGTTTCTTCTCATTTGTCTGAAAGTCAGGAAGAAAAGATCTTAAGGGTGTTGAGGGACCACAAGCACGCCATTGGTTGGACGATGTCTGACATAAAAGGTATTACCCATGCATTCTACATGCACAAAATACTCATGGATGAGGGACACAAGCCTAGCGTGGAGCATCAACACCGCCTCAATCCAATCATGAAA
>ML322815.1:9112-19600 GCA_005239505.1 Nicotiana paniculata
ATATATATATATATATATTGCTCCGATTGAGGAGGAATTTGCTAATTAAGAGCTTGAGTTTATTGTAAGGAGGATAATTGTACCACATATTTACACTTGTTCATTTCATTTATTTACTATGCCTCATATTTGTTCACCTCCTTATTGTACGTGATATTATTGGACCATTAGTGAGTGTCAATGTCGATCCCTCGTCACTACTCCTCCGGGGTTAAGCTAGATACTTACTGGTTACACGTGGATTTACGTACTCATACTACACTTGTTGCACATTTTTGTGCAGGTACTTTTATGTCCGGTGGTCCTTTGGGCACGGAGGCATGGATGATGCGGGGACTTGCCGCGAGCTGCATTTCAGGTTACGATCCGCATCCAACAGAGTCTCCTCCAGAGTTATTTGTATTTTTCCTATCCTATTTGTATTCCGGACAGATGTTGTATTTTATTTTACTTCCTAGTTGATGCTCATGCACTCGTGACACCGGATTTTAGGGATGCTTTTGGGTTGTTCTGTATTCAAGTTGTAAAAATATTGTCATTCACTTTGTAAGTTTCTTCTCTTACATCTTAATCGAAGGAAATTATGATTTCAAAAGTACTAAAATGAGTAATGAAGTTAATTATATAATTGTTGGCTTACCTGATAGCAGTGTAAGGCGCCATCACGACCTTTAATGGTTTTTGGGTCGTGCCAATATTGTATCAGAGCGTTAGGTTCATTTAGGTCTCACGAGTCATGAGCAATTCTAGTAGAGTCTTGCGGATCAGTGCGGAGGCATCTGTACTTATCTTTGATAGGCTACAAGACTGTTAGGAGTACTTCCCTTCTTGATTCCTCATCATGCGATATGATTCCTTTGAGGCTTATGCATTTATTTCCTTCCTACTCAATCTTATGTGACATGAAACACTTGTTATAAATTAGGGATCGAGGAATTGTAATGGTACTGCAGATGTGGTGCATGATGTTTCTCCTTGCGTATTCGATTGGGCCATTGTCGTCGCCTTGTGGAAGGATGTTCTTCCGTTTCAGCTCAATATCAGTATTGCCTATGGTTTTGAAGCTGGGCACACTGTTATGATGATTCGTGCGTTGCTATCACACAATGTTGGTGTAATGGTAGGGTGCTTATTTATGGATTGTGGCAGTGAATACCTTTAAAGGAGGATTTCTCAGCACATGATTTAGAGGTTCAATGTTTATTTCCAGCAAAGGAAAGGAAATTGGACTATGAATGTTCAGGTTTGGGTTGATGGAGTAACGAGACTTGGTATTTTCGAACGTGGTGGAATTTTCATCTATGATGTAGTGTCGTTGTCCTTATTTGAAGTATTACGGTTCACCGGTGTTATGGCCTCCTTGATTCGCCTACGGGGCAGGGTGCTGTGAAATGGTGCCTGAGAAGCGATTGTCGAAGATAGCGGTATGTAGCAGTTTTGGGATCGAATCAGTGTTTCTAACATTGATGGCTCGAGAAAGATGATCTTCAAGGAGGTTAAGAGTTGGTGGAAATTGGTTAGATTAGGTGCTGCAGGGATGGATTGTGCTTGGGGCCGGAGTTGGGGCGGCAAAGGATGAGGAAGGGAATGGTAGAAGGAGTCTCACGGTGGTTGAATTACTAGTAGGTCAAGTATGAAAAGCAAAAGTCGGGCAGTTGCGTAAAGGAGAGGGTTTAACCAAAGTAGGAGAGTGGGAGAGTAACATATAGGTTATGTGGTAGGATGGCACACGCCTTGAGGAAAGTTTGGAGCCATTTGGAATTCATGGTGGACAGTTACTAGGTCCACTGATTTTATTTGGATGCAACATGACTTCGATTTTGGAATGCATTGTTGCCTTTTAGCTGATGTCAATGGGGAAGAAGGAATATTGGTGGGTGCCAGGATTATGCAATTGTAGCTTCAAGCTAAGTGGAAGAGCCCCACCGTCTGCGATTGGATTGCGTGGTTGTCCACTTGTGAGGTTTTTTGGCTATCGTTGTATAGGTGGGTTATTATGACTAAGGAAAGAAAACATCAGTGGTAATTCGAGCAAAGGATTTGAGGAATGTGTGCTATATTTGGCCTTATCGATTCATGCTCAGGTTTTGGGAAGACTCGAAGTTTATGCTTCTTGTGGAGGTTATGTGCAAGGAAAGGAATTCAGCCGATTGCTTCTTTGAGAGGGTTTTCATGTGCTAGCAGGTCCTTGGAGTTTGATTATATTAGGGAAAAATTCTGAGTGGGTGACTCTCAACAACGGTCCTAGTGGGTTCAAGAAAATTAAAGTGCGGTGCCTAAGGATTTTGAGTTTGTGGCATAGTTAAGCATCGAACTTTTGTAGTGGATTTTGAAAGGGGCTTGAAGTGTTCTAAGTTATCATCGGTCTGCGGTGTAGCATTTGAGGAATAGGATAAAATAACTTCGGATTCGTAGAGGAATTATCAGAATGAGTGTACCAGTTGAAGATGCGAATGTGCGCACAAGGAGGGTAGGAGATGGTTCATGAGTTTTGAGACAACGTGGTCTCGTGAATTGGGTCGCTCAGGATGAGTTCATGTCACGACCCCAAATCTAAGCCAGTCGTGATGGCGCCTATCGTGGAAATAGGCCAGCCAAAACTACACTCAAATCATAATAAGCTTCTATTTACATCTTTACTATACTGATAACCCATAAAGGTTCCCTTTAAACAGTTAAAGCAATACTGAATATTAAATACAACCCCCCGAGAACCCGGAGTCACTGGTCATGATCATAGACATAAAATATACAACCCAAAAGAAAATAAATTCTATAATAGTAAGCAGGAGAGAGAGCAGGACTGCGGACGCATGCAGCTACCTCGCAAACCTCCGAGAATCTCTGGCACAGATGAACAGCCCACCCTGCCCTAACATCTGGATCTGCACAAAAGGTGCAGGAAGTAATGTGAATACACCAACTCAGTAGTAATGAAAATAAATCAGGTCTGAGAAGCAAGAAACACATAAAATCAATGCCATCAATTCAGAATATGCACAGCCTTTCTTTCCAACAGTATAAACATAGATATATGAAATCAGCCTGCCTTAAAACCAACTTCAGAAAAATCCTTTGAAAAATGTATATTTTCAACAACTTCAAACCGAAAGATTTAGTATGAAATGAAATAAATCATAAAGAGGCCCCTCGGGCAAAATATATTTCATAAGTTCAGAGTGAAAGTGGTAAAATCATAAGTAGCCCCTCGGGCAAAAACATGTATCATAATCAGCCCCTCGGGCATGCCTCACAGTCACTCATAATCAGCCCCTTGGGCATACCTCACAATCGCTCATAATCAGCCCATCAGGCATACCTCACAATCACTCATGCCTCCCAATCACTCGTCACTCGGCACTTGGCACTCAGCACTCAGTGCGATCACTGGGGGTGTGTGCAGACTCCGGAGGGGCTCCTTCAGCCCAAGCGCTAATATCAAGCCACCTCGTGGCGTATCATATCCTCACAAATCAGGCCCTCGACCTCACTCAGTTAGAACCTCTCAAAAGCCCCTCGGGCGAATCAGTAAAACGGGGTACTCGACCCAAAACAACATTTTAAATCTCAAAGTAGTGTAAATCAGGCTGAGTTTTGAAAACAGTAAGCACAATGTGACTGAAGGAAATCATCAATAATCAGTGAGGAAAACAGCAGTAAAAAGCCCCCAAGGGCTCTAAACAAGCCGGCACGAGGCCCCAAACATGGCTTATAGCCCAAATATTTCAGAAATCTTTAGAACACAATTTAACATATAGCTTAGAGTGAAATACGCAACTCAATAGTTGTCGCGGAGAGGACCAAGTCCAATCCAAAAATCGGTGCGCGCCACATACTCGTGATCCGATATGTGCGCCATTCTAAAATCAGTGAGAAATATGAAGTCCGAGGTTTCATACCCTCAGGACAAGATTTATAACCATTACTTACCTCTACCGAGCAACAATACTAGTCCGCTATGCTCTTGCCCCTCGAGTTGGCTCCCGAGTGCTCCGAATCTAGCTAAAACCATTTTAACATCATCAATATATACTAAAGGAACACAACCCAATCGAAAACTATCAAATTATACAAGAATTATTGAAATTCGGCCAAACCCGAGCCCCGGGCCCACGCCTCGAAATCCGATAAAATTTACATCACAAGAACCCTTTGTCACGCCCCAAAATTGAGGGACGCGACCGGCACTCAACCGGGTGGCCCCAGTCAAGCGAACCTGATTTGCCCTTCTTATCCCATGTGTTACCCCGTGATTTCAATATACATCATTCAGGTAAAATAGTCATTTGTAACTTAAGCATAAGTTTCCAACTTGAATTTACTTCTACCTTTTATCATTTCTAACACATGATACCAAATACTTATAAAATACATACAACATTAACAACGTGGACCACGATTCCAAACCGTACGCTTACTACCCAAAATACATATTTACTTTCCCCACATTGTGTCTACGGGGCCTCTACAAGTACAAAAGATTTATTTACTACTTGCCGGCAACAAGGCCCCGGCTATACCTTACACTACACCATAAACTCAAATTAAGGTGACATGAGCCACACGTGGCCCCGGGAGCAAGTGGGGCTCACTAGAACAGCTGACGGAAGGAGAGGAGGCACTACTGACGGTGGGTTGAATTACCTGCTTTAGAACCACCTACATTTGTATAAGAAAATGTAGCGGCCCCGGCAAAAGGGACGTTAGCACTGTGGAATAGTACTAGTAATGAACAAACTTCATCCCAAGTACAATCAACCAATACACAAGTAAGAAACAGTAATAGAACCAATCAATCAATGCATGTGGAAAATAACAACCAAATCATCAAGTTTCACAATCTCTCCTTTTCCCCTTTTCAACATTTCCATATTCAAGAGTTTCCCCGATTTTCATTTCGATGGTGATAACGATCACATTCCGTCCTTATTACCTCGACCACCCTTATTACCTCGGCCACCCTTATTGCCTCACACCTTATCAAGCTTATTTCTTTTTATTGCAGCGTGCAACCCGATCCCACCTGACAATCACATTTCATAACAGCAACCACAAACAATTACATCACAAGAATCATCACTTCAAGGAATACAAGTTCCTATCAACAATTTATGCATTTGGGCCCAAGGCACCATAACTCTCATCAAGTAGTAATTTCATGAACACGATGTTGCCACAATCGCCCAATTCAGTTACATTGTTTCACAATAATCTTTTTCATTACTTTCCACCCATGGCTTCCAACTATTTTACACATTCCCACATTTGAGCACATTATCAATCTTTCGTTCATTACCCATCAAACATGTTTCACAACTTCATACAACACAATAGCATGGCAATCAACCAGGAAAATCAGAGAATAGAATTTCACGCCTCAACACGTCTGAACAATCAATTCACATATTTTCAAACAAGGCACGCATACCAAATACCTGGAACCCACAAGAGGATTCTACGAAGGTTAAATTTAGCCATACATACCTCGAATCGGGATTTTCCCTTAATTTCTACCTCAAATCACCGGGCCTCCTAGCACCTTCAACCTAATTCATAATGCGGCACATTTAAACTTAGAATTAGGAATCATGAATATGTCTCGAACTCATTTGGGCTTTCTATCAAACACTAGGTGTTCTTTTTGGATTAGATAACCCTTATTTAGTGAGAGATTACCCCAACCTATTTTTCTTAACTAGATTACGGAAGACTGGGTGCATGCATGCAAGGTTCTTAACCCCGTCTTCATGAACTATCCTACCCATGTTTCATTTTAACAAGATTTGGAAATTTAGGGTTAATGGGGTGGAAGCTTACCTCT
The DNA here is from genome assembly GCA_005239505.1 of Nicotiana paniculata. Classification (NCBI taxonomy): domain Eukaryota; kingdom Viridiplantae; phylum Streptophyta; class Magnoliopsida; order Solanales; family Solanaceae; genus Nicotiana; species Nicotiana paniculata. The sequence goes on from ML322815.1 coordinate 14,934, forward strand.
TAGAGTAAAGAAATTTGTGTTCTACTTGATTAGTTCCAAGCTTGAGTGATGAAGGAAGACCAATTTGATGAAGTTGGGACTTTCTCTCTCTAGAACCAACTCTTTCCTCTCTCTGATATCCTAGAAAAATGGTTAAAAATGAAGGGGATGGGTGTTTTTAATGGACTGGGGTCGGGTTTTAAAATTAGAAAAATAGAAGCCCGACACAAGAATGTGGTCAGGAATGCGATCGCATTCCTGACATGCGGTCCGCATAATCAACCGCATAATGGCCCTCAAGATGGGCCAAAATTCGAAACACACTGCCCATGTATGCGGCCATTGTGCGGTCCGCATACACGTTATGCGATAGCATACTGGACCGCATAGTTGACTTCAAATGGGGCAGTACTCTGCCTAGGTATGCGACCATTATGCGGTCCGCATACACGATGTGTGATCGCCTGGTGCGTCGCATAACACCTACTTTCTGGAAAAATTATATTCTTTAAGTCTCGGGTACTTTTTACTCTGTTCAGGTCTGTTTCAAAGATTCCCACAATAAAACAACTCGGGGACTCATTCGAAAACTATTTTAAAGTGATAAAATGTTATGGGTCTTTACACCCTTATCCTCCCACGAGTCCATACATACCAAGAATATCAAAATCGGATCACAATTGCCCACTAAAATTGCCAAAAGAAATTCCCAAATCTTTCCTCCCATTTTCCAAACTTTTCTTACTTTAATCCTTCAAATACAAGCCTAATCCAAAAAAAATTACATAGAAATGACATTAATAACTCAGGAACTTACCTCCACTGAAGACCCACAAATTCTCTCTTCAAATTTCCCTCAAATGAGCTCTAACCGCATGCAACAATGGTTAATGACTAAAATTTCACGGAGGCTTCTTTTATACTGTTCTGCCCAGCAATTCCGCACCTGTGGGCCTTTAATCGTACCTACGGACCCGCACCTGCGGTCCCAGGTGCGCACCTGCGAAAACCCACTAACGGACCAAATTTTTGCACATGTGACCCCTTCTCTGCACCAGCGACTTCGCAGGTGCGGCCATCCCTTCGCACCTGCGGACTCCTCCTGCCTAGACTCCCTTTGCACCTGCGCATGGAATTTCACACCTGCGGCATCGCACCTGCAGCTACCAATGCGCAGGTGCGGCCAACATCAGAAACTTACACCAGCAGCCATTTGCTGCAATTTTTCCAAGTTCAAAACTCCGCCAATCATCCGAAATCAATCTCGAGCCCCTGGGGACCCCTACCAAACATACCAACACACCCCATAGCATTATTCAAACTTAGTCGAGCCTTCGAAACACCAAAAACAACATGAAAACAACAAAATTACATCAAATGCAAGCCTATGAACTTTGAACTTCCAAATTTCGTCAACGACGCTGAAAACAACCAAAACACCTCCGATTGACCTGAAATTTTGCACACATATCAAAAATGACATTACGAACCTGTTCCAACTTTCGGAATTCCATTCCGACCCTGATAGCCTATTTTCCATTGCCGATCGGAAATTGCCAAAAACTAACTTTTTCCAATTCAAGCCTACTTCTACACCGGACATCAAAACTTCACTCCGAACACACTCCTAAGCCCCAGATCACCTAACAAAGCTATCCGAGCCATAAAATCTGCATTCCGAGGTCGTTCACCAATAAGTCAACTCTCAGTTGACTTCCTCAACTATTAGGCCACCTTGAGAGACTAAGTGCCCCAATTCTCACCATGACCACTCTAAACCCGAACCAACCGACCCAACACACATAAATGAAGTTGAACCACATGAAATGAAGCATAAACGGGGGAAAAGGGGATAAACTCTCGGAACGACCGGCTGGGTCGTTACATCCTCCCCCATTTAAACATACGTTCGTCCTCGAATGTGTCAAGAGTTGTTCTCCAACACCATCAAACTGTTACGTAGCTTACCATGCATATACCCGAGGATGATCCCACGTCACCCTATCCCATATAGGTCCAATAGCACAATACCATTGAAATTTCGAAGCATGTAGAAACTAACAACCATTCGTCCGATCAGTCAGACATGAAGCTCCCCCTTCCCAAACAGGAATTATAGCATATTTCTAAGCCGACTCCCGATATTTATCCTTTCAACTATGCTGTAGAAAATTCTGAAAATGTTCATTCTAGGCCCAATGACCTCTTCTCATTCATCACGACCGCCCTGACAACGTGACACATCGATACAATTTGAAGCCAAAACCTGTGCAACTTGTGCACCTAACAACAACATCCCAATGAAATCAAATCATATAAAAAATCCACACGAGAGGACTATCCTGCCATTAACAATTACCATCACCATATCATGCTAACAGCCTAGCATACACCGTAAAAATCAAAACACACGAATCCAATACCAAAGGTCATACCCCTACATAACTCAAAGTGCATTGCCATAACCACGGGGAAATCGGACGATACCATGCCACCCGAAACAGAAGGTATATAACTAACACGTCTCAATCCCGCAACACCCAGTTACTTACCTTACTCAAATCTAGCTATAAAGCCCAATTAGAACCGCACCATATGTGCATATAACCAATAATCACCACTCCTCGCAATACCAAAGGGTAACTCATAGATCACTCTAGAACATGAATAAACTCAATCACAATCGAATGGTACATTTCTCAATAATAGAAACTCGGAGCCAACAATTCCGACCAGGTGCAGAACACACACCCATATTAGCCTACCAGTGACCCTAAATTAACTCTGATCACCCACAACAGATAGATAAATTACCGAAAATTTCACAATGACGGAATCATGGTACATACTAACATCCGACTAGCTCAGCTCGCATCTTCATAGTTCACTACCATAAAATAAACTGTTCATGAGAATTCTCAGTCTCGAAGTCCATGAAGCACACGGATTACTATATCTGATCTCAACCCCACCGCTCGAATACATGACACATCCCAAATACTCAATCATTCCACGAGGGATACCCCTATAATTCTTCTGTTTACCAAGCAACCCTGAATATCAACAGTCGATCCAACAATAGGGCGTCGCGATACCAATAAAGTACCCTTAACTCAACACATTGCTCTTTCTGAAATGTATACCCTCATCAAGTCGCACCAATTAGTGATATCATCTACCTAGTCATCCGAATTGCCCATGCTTGCCTAAGAATTTATGACCTTCCTTCCAGAACCGAACCGTCACCTCACATATGCAAATCTTAACTCTACCCAATATACTGCACACACCATGCCAACCTCGGAAAAATACGGGAACTCCATGGTCCCTTCTGAGCCACAAGAAACTACGTACCCGACTAGCCAAGAACTTCCATTTGATCCCATTTAGAAGCTAATTCACTACACATCAAAAGAAAATATGCACCCTTAACCGCAGTAGAAACCATCGGGAACCATCCGAAATCCCATTTGCGCAACACCAAACCATCAGGACTGAATCCTTCTAACTCGCAAGCTACGCAGGCCACCAAAAATCAAAGAGCATTGCTAAGAAACAGCCGTAAAAACTCGTCACCTCATGAACACCCAAGAACTAATTGTATCCCTTACCATGCCGATCCGACCTACTACCAAGTTGCCCTATTTACCCAAGTTGCTTCTGAGTTACCTTCAAATTGATACTCCTCCCTGCCATAATACCACAATCTTCAACCCAGACTCACCACACGCGACTCAAGCACAAAACCATACTGTCTAAGGCTCATAAGCCACCGAATACTCTCTCCAACATCCCCAAAAGTACCACATTCAAAATACTTACCCTGAACAGACTTCTTGCGAATCTAAAGCCATTACCTTCACCTTCCTGATACTGATATGTAGAATCCGTGATGATGTAGAAATACCACAAGTCTTGACACCCTCTAACGCAAATCTCAATCACACTGACCAATTAGACAGAATCGACCTGACCCGTTTGCACACTAACATACTAGGAAAGTAATCCACTCACTTGAAGCCACAAGCAAATTCATACACTGCACACACTACACCTTTTACAATTTCCACTAAATCATTCAATAGAACCCAATTACCCAACAAAGTACATTACAACCTATATCGAAAAGAATTCCATTACTCGTGAAATTCCCAGACCCCACGCCTGCAAGTCATAACTGATCCACCAATATTCCTCGAACTGAAACCAATACCACACATAATCGTGCAATCAACTTATCATTAACAGACCCCCCCACTTGGCCCAAAGCCAACGATCGAGACAAACAATAACTCACAATGCCCATAATAACACCACCCGTCTAATAGGTCAAGTCATCTGCAAATCTCGCATTCACCATTGTAACAGTCACACCAACTTCCACAAGCGATCTAAACTCCAATTACAATATATATATATATATTATTTACTGGTAGAAGAGAACTTATTACAAAACTACATAGGGATCACACACCCTAAGACAAACCGCAGGAGATACCCCTGCCCGCTTAGCCCCAACTAATATCTCTCCATACACTTCTGAAGACCATAACTATCACGCAATCACTACACCTTCCTGCATCTGAACACAAACACGCCTACCCTCGAGGCATCACAATACGCGGTTGTTAGTTGATTTCCCAATGCACACGCAAGTGTACGTGGCCGACAAGTAATATAGGAATTGA
>ML322818.1:0-71546 GCA_005239505.1 Nicotiana paniculata
GTTAATGAATTACATTTATTCATCACTAGGTTATAAAGTCGATGAATCAATTATAAAAGATTACTTGGTATAGGTCGAGACGTTTTGTTTTGAATATTCAACGATGCATCTAAGTAGGTTATAAGTCGATGAATCAATTTAGAAGTGAATCAATCTCTAAAATAACCCGACCCTGTGTTCCTAGCGCTTCATGTATATATATATATATATATATATATATATATATATATATATATATATATATATATAAANTACATTCATTCATCACTAGGTTATAAGTCGAAGTGTGTGTTTATATATATAGTTAAAGCAGCACGAAGTGTGTGTTTATATATGCACACACACTAACATATACTATAACAAGTTATATATACGTTATATAATATTACAGTGAAGTGTCTTTGTGTGTTTGTGTGTCTATATATATCTAACATGCTTGTTGTACAATTTTAACTACATATATAGCATGTAGAATATATTTTTGTATATTAATCTCTTGTATTACAAAAGTGTTAACAGATTACATTTATATTATTTAGATAGTAAATATAAAAGTGATTTTTAATTTTGACCAATGTTTACCTGAAAAGGGACCAACTTTGGTCGCTAATTATCCAGAAATTAAAATTAGCGACCACAGTTGGTCGCTAAAGTTGAATCGGATTTATTTTATATTTTATATAATATTTAAAATAATAATATAATGGTAAAACGTAGAACTGGGTCCCAGATTAGCGATCAAAGTTGGTCTTTATCTGCTTTTCCTTTTACAATCGACCATCTTTGGTCGCTACTTTTAAATATATTTATTTATATTTTATAATTTTATTTAAATAATAATATAATTATTAAATTTATATATCTGGGTTCCAGATTAGCGACCAAAGTTGGTCTCTATTTTCTTCCCCTTTTAAAGGCGACCAACTTTGGTCGCTAATTTTAAACTATATTTATTTATATTTTATAATTTTATTTAAATAATAATATAATTACTAAATTTATACATCTGGTTTCCAGATTAGCGACCAAAGTTGGTCTCTACTTTCTTCCCCTTTCAAGAGAGACCAACTTTGGTCGCTAATTTTAAATTTTATTATTATTATTTTATAATTTTTTTAAAATAATAATATAATTATTGAAATTTTATAACTGGGTCCCACTTTAGCGACCAAGTTGGTTGCTAAATTCAACATTTCTTTGACCAAGAAGGTCTGACCAGCCCGACCAATATTTGACCAAATTAGCGACCAACCTTGGTCGCTAATATATTTACAATTATTTTTTAATAATTTTGTTCAATTTAGCAACCAACTGTGGTCGCTTTTCCCGACAGACCAGTTTTGGTCGCAAAAGTTTGATCGCTTTTTACCGAATTTTTAGTAGTGCTAACTCTTGCAGGCTGCTTGTAATACATATGGCAAGAGAGAAATATCAGAATTTTCCAAGCTAAGCAACGATCAACAGCAATAATAAGTAGAATAATAACACAAGTCGTGCATGATCGAGGAGCTTCAAAGTTGCGACTACAACAAAGATTGACGGAGCTTAACTACTATTCTAATGTTCAGTTAGATAGTTTAAATAGTAGTATAGCAGTTAGTAATGAGGAAAGTTAGTTGAATAGCTAAAATCTTGGGCTTATGTCCATATTAGGCTTAAGCAGAACAATGTAAATATTACTGGTAAATAAAAAAAAATTTAATTACCAAAAAAAGAACATATCCTTCACCAACTAAGCAGGGGTGGACCCACGTGGAGTCAAGGGGGTTCATATGAACCCGCTTCGTTAAAAAAATACACTGTATATGTTATATCTTTTGTTTCGTCAAAGATATGCCGTTAAAAATATATTTTGAACCCGCATGAAAAAAATAAAGTGGTCAGCCCAATGATGAAGTGGGTTCAAATTTTTAAAAGGGTCTTGAGTTCGAAACCAACCAGCAACAATAAGCGCACTTACTAGTCTTTTCCTACTTAGATACAAGGACACAAATCCTTTTTTTCTCTATTTTGACTAGGAAAGCTTTTTAATATATACACAATTAGAGAAAGAGAACTACACCGTTTTACTTCTTTGCCTTAATTAGTTTGTCATCAGTTTTTTATTACTAATCAAGAATTATTACTTTTTTTAACAATTTATGACTTTCAGTAAATAAATTAACTGTCTTCCTAGTTAATTAGTTTATGTTGAGTCATTAAATTTCTATTCCATTTACTTTTTTCTCAAATTCCCATCAATTTGTGTTTACATATTATTCTTAGGGACTTAAATTGCTCTTTACCGATTAATCTAAATTCTAATTTAGTTATAAGGAAAGTATCATGATGTTAGTTAAATTTGAGTATAGTTTAATTCTTGTTTGTGATGCTTTAAGTTTAAATATATTTATTAAATTATTGTTCTAATTTGAATTCTTAATTTGATAATCAAATTTACCAAGTTGGGGGGTGGTCAGTTTCTCAATTATCATTTAAATGATTTTTCATAATATTCTTTCTGTAGCGGAATTAATCTAAGTATTTCTTTTAGGCTTTCTAATATATATTCTATGTATTCTATATCTTTGGTTCTTTGATATTCTTCTATATTNTGACCAAAAAATGAATACATACTTATTGGATAATGACTTTAGTTATAAGATACTCATCTTACATATTCTAAAAAATATAGATAATGATACAAAAAGGATAATCTATAAAAAATTAGTTAATTTTGAAATAATAGAAATAATGAATCAAAATTGGACAGAATTAATTATATCAGATGAAATAAATATAGACTTATATGAACTAGATTTATATTCAGAACAATAATGAATCATATATACCTACAATATTGGCAAGAAACTACCGACAGTATAAATTTACTATCAAACTTAATAAAAACAAATATAGAAGAATATCAAAGAACCAAAGATATAGAATACATAGAATATATATTAGAAAGCCTAAAAGAAATACTTAGATTAATTCCGCTACAGAAAGAATATTATGAAAAATCATTTAAATGATAATTGAGAAACTGACCACCCCCCAACTTAAGAGATTTTACTCTCCAATAACTTCTGAGTTGCCGCAATCAAGTTCATACTCTCAAATTTCTCCTCTCCTGGAAGAAATTTTGAACCAATTAAAATAACAATCGCATTCCTTCTAAAAAAACAAAGGCAAAGAGTAGCTCTGAATTCTTTAAAGGCTGATCCAAAAGAAAAAATATCCATTATGAACTATCATCCAAGTGAGCTGGACGAGAATAGAACAGCATACCTATGAAAAAGTCTTTACCAATCCTGAAATCATAAATTTCCTCGACGAAAATAGTTTTAATAATGTATTTTAATTTTTAATATTAATAACAATTTATTTTGATGAGTTCTTAGTACATTCTTCTTCGCATGTTGAACCCGCTTGATAAAAATCCTCGGTCCGTCACTGCAACTAAGTAATTGAGAAGGTGAGTGTTCATGTTTATGGTATATATAGTCTTTTCTAAATTCGTCATTTTGTATTATTAAAAAGAAGAATTAATCTATATAGCAAACCAAAAATATATATATGATATATGCATTTTAAATTATTAACCGCTTAAACAAAAAATAGCAAACGAATATATGATATATGGATAAAATATATACAATAGTGTATAATCTATGTATACTTATTAGAAAAATTAAATAATGAATCAAGCCGACTATTTTCGTAAACATTCCTTTTAATTAAAAAATAGCTTACACAGAGATAGTACCTAGCCTAGAATATATTGAGTTGAATTCCAGTTAGTTGTTGGCTACCATACAGGAACCCTAGAGCTCTTTTCAAACTCCATTTGATTTTCAAACAACAGTGTAAGATGCGCTGTGCTTTCTAGGCTATCTTGTATTTATACACGTATCCGCACTTTTTGAGCTTAATAATTTTTATTGGCTTCCATCTAAGTGTTGGGCACCCATATTGCTACCCAAATAATTCTCATATTTTCCTGCCAGTACGAACAAAAATCAGTTTATCTTCACTTTGACATTATATGACACCAAACAGAGAGAAAAATATCACATTGTAATATTTGGAGTAATTGATCATCGTTTGACATGGCACTTCGCTGTCACGACCATAGTTTTCCTCCGTAGGATGTGGTGATGGCACCTGATCTCTAAGACTAAGTAAACCTAATATTCATGCAGAAATAATTGAAATAATAATTAAAATCTCAATAACTCAACAACTAATATAATGAAAACTCCGCAACTCAGCACATACTTCCCAAAATCCGGCGAATACAAGTCATGTGCTCTATATGATAGTACTAATATCCCTATACATCAGTGTCTATAACATGATAAGGAAATAAAATAGACTAGATAGAGGGAGACTCCGAGGCCTACGGACGCCGACAGGTATACCTTGAAGTCTCCGACTGAGCTCGCCTCACTGGTTCTTGGATTGCTAGTAGGTACTTGGATCTGCACAAAAGGATGTGTGGAAGCATAACATGAGTACACCGCAACGCTACCTAGTAAGTGCCAAGCCTAATCTCGTTAGAATAATGACGAGGTCAGGTCAAGGCTCTATTAGAATAATTTAAGAAACTGAACAACTGTATAACAGTGCAATAATGATAACAATAGAAATGAGAGAATAAAGAAATACACGGAGAATAACTACATTGAACTAAGGCAATAATGCATAGCGGAAGAAAACAATGAATGTTATAACATGGAACAAAACAACAAAACACCGTGAAGTAATAGAAAAGTATCAACAAGAGTCACTACCATCTTGTAGTCTCAAATCACAAATCAATTCACAATCTTTCTTTATATCACCGCGGGAGCCTTTGCATTAGTTTTAAAATCATTTTTTTCAAAATAGCTTCCCACGTTTTAGCCCACCTTATCACACCGCGTGGCTTCAAGTAGTTCCCCTACTAGAAACACGCTTATCAAGCCTACCTTATCTCACCGCATGAGTTTCAACCCCAAAACCTTATACCACCGTATGCATATCAGTATCACAATATATCACAAATTGCACCTCAAGTGACCAATATTACAACTTGCCAAAGAAATCAACAATAACGATATTTTCACAATAAATAGCCCACGACTCAACCATAACGTGCACAAGAGTCTCAACAATAGCAACCGGAAAATGAATAACTCAACAAGAATAGTATTTCACACTTTATAGCCTTGCCTCAATACGAATCACGACCTTTATAACTCAATACCAATTTCAACAACAAGATATTCCAAGAATGATAACTTCAAATTAAGAATTCACGTTTAAATAATGAATGGGCAATAGAGGAAACAACGACTTTAACTAATCATGTAGAGCAATTAAGAAGTAACATATAAAACAAGTAGAGCATGGGAAGATAGCCTAATGATGATGAACATACATGTTAAGGTAACTCAATTAAGGCATGAAAGGAGTCTACATAGCTAAAATTGGTAAATTTTCACATTTCGTGTACACACTCGTCACTTTGCGTACACGACTTTCACATATAACAATTATCACAAAAAATCCTAAGGGGTAATTTTCCCATACAAAGTTAGGCAAGACACTTACCTAAAAATACGCTAACTCAATCCACTAATAGGTCTTTCCTCAATTATCCAACTCCGAACGGCTCGAATCTAGCTAAAAGAACTCCATACCATAAATATAAACTATAGGAAACTATTTCGAACAATAAAGTTACGATCCTTACAAAGAAACAAAAATTCAATTCAAAAAGTCAACCCGGACTCACGTCTCGGAACCCGATCAAAATTATAAAATTTTAACACCCATTCGATAACGAGTCCAACCATACAAGAGTTACTCAAATCCGACCTCAAATCTCCTTTCAACTTTCCAAAAATTAGCCTCAGAAGTTTTACAAATTTTCCCCTAAATTTTCAACTCAAAACACTAATTAAATAATGAAAACAACAATAGATTCGTGTAATATAAATAAAATCGAGTTAGAATTTCTTACCCCAATAGTTTCATTGAAAAATTCTCGAAAAATCACCTCAAACCGAGCTCTCTAGGTCGAAAAATGAAAATGAATTAAACCCTCGAACTTAGGCCTTTTCTGCCTAGTGATTCCGCATCTGTTGTCACTCAGTCGCATCTGCGACGCCGTACCTGCAGAAAATCCATCGCAGGTGCGGGTCCAACTCAAATCCTGAGGTACCGCTTCCACGGACAATTGCTTGCACCTGCGAGCCCACTTCTGCGAAGAAAACGATCGCACCTTGCGGTCCCGCACAGGGTTGCTCCCCAAATTCCGCTTCTGCGAAGGCAAGGTCCACACTTGCGGAGGCACGCCTGTGCCCACGTGTTCACACCTGCGAGCCCAGACCTGTGCTGACTCATTTCGCTTCTGTGATTTACCACTCACACAACCCCCGAGTCCGCACATGCAGCCAATCCTTTCGCATGTGCGATGACACCAGAAGGTTGGAACTTCAACAATGCATTAAGTTCAAAATTGTTTCGGATTCAATCTGAACCACACCCAGGGCCCGGGGACCTTGTCCGAATATATAAACAAGTTCCAAAACACATAATGGACCTACTCAAGGCCAAAAATCACATCAAACAACATCGATTTTACAAATCGCAACCTAATTTAAGCCTATTGAAACTATGAACTTCTGAATTCCAAAACTAATGCCGATTCATACCAAAAAACTCCGATTGACTTCAAATTTTGCACACAAGTCATAAATGACATGACAGACCTATTCCAAACCCTGATATTAATAAAGTCAACTCTCGGTCAAACTTTCCAAACCTTCAACTTTCTAACTTTCGTCAATTCAAGTCGAAACGACCTACAGACTTCCAAATTAATATCTGGCCACGCTCCTAAGTCCAAAATCACCATACGAAACTATTGAAACCATCAAAATTCTATTCTGGAGCCGTCTACACAAAATTCAAACTACGGTTAACTCTTTCAACATAAGGACTATGTGTTCTATTTCACTCCGAAACTCACCTTAAACCAAAACCAGACACCCTCGGCACATCATATAATCATAATACAACATAAAAGAGACAATGAATAAGAGATCGTGGCTAAAATACTCAAAACAATCGACCGCGTCAATACATTCGCTAAGGTCATCACGTTAGTCAAGCCAAACCAAAGGCTTGGGATCATGGGAAGGGTTGGTATTAATTAGAATCAGCACCCACCACTTAACATTCATGATATTTCAAAGAACTATAGTGTTAAAAGAACTCTAGAAGCATAGCAAGTTCCTAATTGATTTTGCAATGCATTTCGTATATTATGTCTTACAGTGTATGTGTGAATTCTTTTTAATAAAGTGGCGTTGGACACTGAGGTGGAGTTATAATTTAAAATTTGTGGGTTATGAATCTGTCACCGAACTCATAGCTCGTTTAGTTACTGAGTTCATAATGAAATAGTATACATATTTAGTGAATTTTCTAATATAAAACAGGATCTTAGCAAAAGCTATTGAGTTCGTCCGAACCTGTAAACAATACACTCTCTCCTCTCCTGGTTGGACGACACTAGCAGTGGCAATTTGAGCCCAAACTCATTTAACCCGCCCAACCCGCCAAAAGATTAATAGGTTGTGCTACCAACATTTTAGCTCTTGGGTCTATTTGGACTGAGCCCAAGTTAACCCATTATTTTTTATAACTCATTCTGACCCATTAAGCAGCCCAAATTCAACCCATGAAACTCACAAAACAAGGAATCTCAACCCAACTTATTTAAAAATTTATTTAATTGCTTAAATTTTACCTTTTTTTTTGGTTTTTCAATTTTCTGCACCATCCACCCCTACAACCACCAACCCCCTCTCGCGAGCAAATCCTCTCAAAAAAAATTTTACTTTTTTTTTGTATTTTCAATTTTTTTGTTTTTTTTTTGTTTTTCTGCCCGCAAAACATTTTTCAACTTACACATTTTAAGGTAAAAAGTTTTTTTTTTTTGCAAGACGAGCATGGTTCTAAATCATGGTTTAAGTTGGGCGGATTGGGCTATGACCCATTGTTTAGCTCATCTTGACCCAATTCATTATAGCCCAAGTACACTTTAGGCTGAGTTGGACAATGACCTATTTATTAACCTAACCCATCTTGACCCGCCCAAATTCAGCCCACCCCGCCCATTTATCACCCCTAGACTACACCCCTTATATATTCTTTAGTTTGATAAATAGTAGCATGAATCCCCTCAAGATGATATAATTGTACTTTATGTTCCAATTTTAACTTTGTGGGCTAAATTTGTAGATCGAAAAGGTGAAAATTTCTAGAGGAATTGAGGAAAAGTTAAGAGGCAAAGCTTGTAGATTGAAGCTGATCATGACTAGCATTAGAACAAAATACAAACATCAACTTGTGTTCCACAAGTGGAAACTTTTATTATAGGACGTAGGATGTGATTTTTTCTAGTTCATATATTCACCAAAAGTGCAAAAACATGCACCATATTTATGCGCCGCAAAGTGATCTTGTCTCAAATGAGTGTTTTGAACTTTATTATAAATATGAATAACTCAACTTGTTTTCCTCATTATGCGCCAACAGACTTACTAATTCAGCTGAGACCGTTCCTATTTGTGTATTTGGTGATAGCAAGATATGCTATCGGAAAAAGAGGAAATTCTTATTGAATTTTGGGATGTTTTATGATGGGGTAAGAACCCTCAATTTATAGGGAAAAAATAACTTAGCCACAAAGTAAAATTTTCTAAAAGATAGACATTCACTCTAAATAGAGTTCTATTTATAACACTCCCCCTTGAATGTCTATTCAACAAATAATGCGCTTCGTTTAAACCTTAACTAAAATAAAACTCAATGGGAAAAAAATTCTAGAAAAGGAAAAAGAGTACACATGTTTAGAAATGCGTCTTTTGGTTGCCTCGTTAATAACCTTGCAATGAAAACCCAGTGGGACAAAACCTTGTAATGAAAAAAGGGTGCAACGCGCATTAACTCCCCTTGATGAGAGCATTAATTCACATCCTTGAGCCTTCACATCTCAATCTTGTGTATTAGCTTCTTGAAGGTTGATTTTGGTAGAGATTTTGTGAACAAATCAGCCATATTATCACTTGAACGAATCTGTTGCACATTGATATCACCATTCTTTTGAAGATCATGTGTGAAAAATAACTTTGGTGAAATATGTTTTTTCCTATCTCCTTTTATGAATCCTCCCTTCAATTGGGCTATGCATGCTGCATTGTCTTCATACAAAATCGTGGGTAGTTTGTCACACTTCAAACCACATTTTTCTTGAATAAGATGTATTATAGACCTCAACCACACACATTCTCGACTTGCTTCATGAATAGCAATTATCTCAGCATGATTAGATGAAGTAGCCACGATCAATTGCTTAGTCGATCGCCAAGATATGACAGTGCCTCTACATGTAAACACATAACCTGTCTGAGATCGGGCCTTGTGTGGATCAGATAAATACACAGCATCGGCATAACCAACACGATCGGGACTGCAATTATTTCCATAAAATAATCCCATATCAGTAGTTCCTTTTAGATACCGTAATATGTGTTTGATTCCATTCCAATGTCTCCTTGTAGGAGCAGAGCTATATCTTGCTAAGACATTAACTGAAAAAGTTATGCCAGGCCTTGTAGTGTTGGTAAGATACATTAGTGCACCAATTGCACTAAGATAAGTACTTCAGGACCAAGTATATCTTCATTCTTTTCTTGATGTCGGAATGAATCTTTATTCACATCAAGTTATCGAACAACCATCGGAGTACTTAATGAATGTGCTTCGTCCATGTAAACCTGTTTCAATACCTTTTCTATGTAGGTAGATTGATGAACAAAAATTCCGTTTACCAAATGTTCGATTTGCAAACCAAGACATAATTTTATCTTTTCGAGATCTTTCATCTAGAATACTTTCTTTAAATAATCAATTGCCTTTTGGAGTTCTATAGGAGTTCCAATAAGGTTTTTGTCATCAACATATACGGCAAGTACAACAAATTTCGATGTTGTTTTTTTTATAAAAACATATGGACATATGGAATCATTTATATAACCTTACTTTAATAAGTACTCACTAAGACAATTATACAACATACGTCCTGATTGCTTTAGACCATACAAAGATCTTTGCAATTTGATTGAAAATATTTTTCGGGACTTTGAATTATGTGCGTTAGACATTTTAAATACCTCGTGAATTTTCATGTATATCTCATTATCAAGTGAGCCATAAAGGTAGGCGGTAACCACATCCATTAAATGCATGACAAGCTTTTCATGGACAACAAAACTAATGAGATAACGGAACGTTATGGAATCCATAACGAGTGAATATGTCTCTTCATAATCGACACCAAACCTTTGTGAAAATCCTTGTGCAACAAGGCGTGCCTTATATCTTTGTACCTCATTTTTCTCATTCCTCTGGCGTACAAAGATCCATTTATAGCCAACAGGCTTAACACCACTAGGTGTTTGGACTACAGGCCCAAAAACTTCACGTTTCGCAAGTGAATTCAACTCTGATTGGATTGCTTCTTGCTATTTTGGCCAATCACGTTTTTGTCGACATTATCCAATAGGTTGAGGTTCAAGATCCTCACTATCCTGCATAATGCTAGATGCAACATTATATGCTAAGACACAATCCACCACTATATCCACTCGATTCAAATTTGTCTCAATATCAATTGGACTTATTCATAGTTCCTTATTATCTTGAGTCTCGGGCTCAGTGGTTTCTTCATGAATCTCAGAATTTATTAAATCGTGGATTTCTTCGTGAGACTCTTCCGTAGTGTCATTTTTATCATTTATTTTTCTTTTTCTAGGATTTCGATCCTTAGAACCCAATGGTCTGCCACGTTTTAGGCGTGCTTTTGACTCATTAGCTATGATACTAGAAGATTGTCCAATACGGACATCAATACGGATTGGAACATTCTCAGTAGGGATATGTGATTTTGTTATCATTTTCAAATCTGTAAATGCGTCTGGCATTTGATTTGCTATTCCTTGCAAATGAATAGTCTTTTGCACCTTTTTCACAAATAGAGGTACATGGATCAAGATGAGATAATGATGGATTTTTCCACAAAATTTTCTGTTTGATTTCACCAATTTCTCCCCCTAATTTTGGGAAAAGTGTCTCATCGAATCGACAGTCTGCAAATCGAGCAGTGAATAAATCCCCCGTTAATGTTTCACGATAGCAAATAATGTAGGGCGATTCACCCAACATATATTCCTAACCTTCTTTGGGGACCCATTTTGGTGCAATATGCTGGTGCTACAGGCACATATACTGCGCATCCAAAAATTCTTAAATGAGATATATTAGGTTCATGACCCAAAACTAATTGCAACGAGAAATATTTATGATAATTTCTCAGTCTGAGAAGAACTAGCATTGCTGCATGTAAAATGGCGTGACTCCAAACAGAAGTGGGCAATCTCTTTTTCATGAGTAACGGTCTTGCTATCAATTGCAGACGTTAAATTAAAGACTCAGCAAGGCCATTTTGAGTGTGAACATGAGTTACAGGATGTTCCACTTTTATCCCAATTGATAAGCAATAATCAGTAAATGCTTGGGATGAAAACTCAGCAGCATTATCAACTAATAGACTTAATTGGATTATCAGGAAATTATGCCCATAATCGGATTATTTGTGCCATTAATTTTGCAAATGCGAAGTTTCGAGATGACAATAGACACACGTGAGACCATATAGAGGATGCATATGTTAAGACCATAAAATATCTAAACGGCCCACTAGGTGGGTGAATAGGTCCACAAATGTCCCGTTGTATACGTTCCAAAAACGCAAAAGACTCAATCCCAACCTTTGTTGGTGATGGTCTAATAATTAATTGCCTTGATAACAAGACGTGCAAGAAAATTCATTATTTAAAAGAATCTTTAAATTCTTTAATGGATGCTCATTTGAGTTTTCTATAATTCATCTCATCATAATTGATCCAGGATGTCCCAATTGATCATGTCAAAGCACAAATGTATTAGAATCAGTAACCTTTTGGTTTACAGTAGAATGTGCCTCAGTTGCACTAATTCTTGTCTAATACAGGCCACAAGATAAAGATGGGAACTTCTCAATATCCCTCTTTTGGCCAGAGAGATTCTTGGTAATGATGAGATATTCAAGATTATTCTCATGTATTATCTCAATATGATATCCATTTGGGCGGATATCTTTAAAACTCAACAAGTTCCTTTTGGACTTGGAGGAGAATATTGTATTCTCTATGATAAGTATTGTTCCCTTAAGCAGAGTTATAGTAGCTCTTCCAGAGCCTTTAATTAAATTACTACTACCAGAAATTGTAGTAACATCTGCCTTACACGTACTTAAATGAGAGAAATATTTCTTCTCTTGGAATATTGTATGTGCCGTACATGAATCAACTAAGCAAATATTTTTACAATTAAATATTGATCCAAGTTTTCTTTGTGAGGTATTTATATTTGCTTCCCATGGTTTGACATACAAAAGAAATATACGAATAAATATTAGTATTTTCAGATATAAAGAAAAAGAAACAAAGTTAAATTTTTCGAGAAAAATAATATAATTATAAGTACACTACACGTGTTAATACAATTATCGACCATACACGTAGTTTTGGAATTCGATCATGTACGCAGTTTTGGAATATAGTAGAGACTCACATTAAATGCTTCAGGAATTCGAGAAAAATATGTTATAGAAAAAGAAACAGAATATAGACATTATTCATTATGCAATACTCTCCCGAAACAGAAAAACAAAAAAAAGCACAAAATAATAGGGGTGACAAAAGAAAAAAAAGAAGAATAAAAGAAATGAAGGCTTCTTTCAAACAACAAAAAAACGTTATTTATTAACAAACAAAACCAGAGACAAATAACGTTTGAACTTCGTGAATACTAACGTGAAATTGTAGTTTGCACATGCAACAAATACTAACGTGTTATTATTAACGTTTAACGAGCATGCGTAGTATAAAACGAAATCAGAAAACTAAGTAAACTGAAATATTGTTTAAAACAAATACTAGAATTATATTTAATCAAAATAAACTAACACTGTTTCATAAAACAAATAAAATTAATGACCATTACTCATGTAAAGAACTATGATTATATGATGTTTACTCATTAACTACTACGAATAGGCAAAACTAAAAATTAAACTACTCAATCTTCTTTAACCACAGATCCATCACCGATCAAGTGGTCCATTTTTCCATCAGGGTGCTCAAAGAAGTCTGCCACATCCAAGTTGGTGATGTCAAATTCATTGTCATAGACAAGATTAGCTTAAGGGCCTTTATTCTTTAGAGATGCTTGATAAAGCTCAACCAAATGTCTTGGTACACGACAAATATTTTCCCAATGCCCTTTTCCACCGCAACGATAACATTCAGTTTCTGAACCATTTGCCTTTGGCTTCTCGTTTTTCCCTTTCTACTTTTGGTGGTTATTTTTCTTTGGGGGTGATTAATACCAGGAAATTTTTTTCCTTGTCCACGGCCACGATCACGACCATTAATAGGGCCACGGTCTTTCCCATGCTTAGCATAATGGGAATACACCTCATCCACTTCAGGCAATGATGTAGACCCAGTTGGTCGATTTTCGTGATTTCTCATGAGCAAGTAATTATTTCGTTCAGCCACAAGGAGAAGAAAAATCAACTCAGAGTACTTCTTGAAACCTTTCTCTCGGTATTGCTGTTGCAAGACCATATTGGATGCATGAAACGTTGTGAACGTTTTTACAAGCATATCATAGTCGGTAATAGTGTCTCCACAGAGTTTCAATTAAGAAGTAATTCTGTACATTGCAGAATTATATTCAGAAACAGACTTAAAGTCTTGGAGACTCAGATGAGCCCAATCATATCGTGCTTGTGGAAGAGTGACCAACTTTAAGTTGTCATATATTTCTTTTAAGCCATTCCTCAAAAGAAGTGAATCTTTGACTGTGAGATATTCTATTTTCAACCATTCATCAAGGTGATGACGCAAGAAACTCAAGGCCTTAGCACAGTCTTGGGTAGATGCTTTATTTTTGTCTTTAATGGCGTCTCCAAGACTCATTGCATCTAAATGGATTTCAGCATCCAACACCCATGTCATATAGTTATTGCCCTAAATTTCAAGGGCAACAAACTTTCTTTTCATAATGTCACTCATAATTAAAAAGAGGACAAAAGTTATACCTTAATCTTCTCAAAGAGCTTCTTGAGACGGTAGAGTCTCGTGCTGATAACGTGTTATGAAACAATAAAAGAAGAAGAACAATATTGCAAAGAAAGAGAGAGGAAATTCTTATTAAATTTTGGGATGTTTTACAATGGGGTAAGACCCCTTTATTTATAGGGGAAAAACAACTTAGCCACAAAGTAAAACTCTCTAAAAGATAGACATTCACTATAAAATAGAGTTCTATTTATAACACTCAGTTTATTCTTGAGTCAATAAATATATTATCTCTCTCCCGTCATTCTTCCTCACTAAAAGATATACTCCCTATATATCAATTTACGTGATAGTATTTGATTAGGTACAGACTTTAAAAAAGAAAGAAAAACTTATAAAATTTGTGATCTATAATGAGCTATAGATATTTGTGTGACTATAAATCATTTCTATAAGGATAAAATAGAAATTTTAAAATTAAATTATTTCTAAATAAGGAAATATGATATTATTTTTGGGACAAACTAATAAGTAAAGTATGATACATAAATTAGGACAAAGGAGGTAATTAAATAAGTAAAAGTATATTAAAGACATAATGGTGTACATCTACCATCCCCAGTCCTCATTTTCTAGCGATGACTGAAATGAGAAAATCCGGTAAACCAAATTATCTGCTTATCCTTATAGTTTTGAACTTCTAGTTCTACAGATTGGATTATACCTTTTTGCTCCCTTAAAAATGTAACCCATTCATGGAACTTTCCTTGCATAGACACGAGAGTATAATATTGGAAATTTTCCACAAAATGATGATGATGATGATGATGATGATGATGATGATGATGATGATGATGATGATGATGATGATGATGATGATGATGATGATGATGATGATGATGATGATGATACGCCCCGAACCTGGGGTGAGACCGACACCCGGTGTCTCACTTAATCTAGCGTACAAATTTGCGACTACGGGAGTCTAAACATACAATGTCATACTTTGGTCATGGGGCCACATTGCAAGACAATTTGTGAAGCAAAATATAAAACAGAACGAAAACTAGCTTTGACTAAACATCAATATAAAGCTAGACCGACAAGGCCGTCATACCTACTACAGCTGACAAACCAACAAAATATACATACAAAGCCTACAACTCAACATGATGCACTAACTGACAGGATATGTTTACAAGCCTCTACTGGTGGATGTATTGTGATCAGAACAGGCCCCGACCTACCCATAACATACATACGCAATATATACACAAAATCCTAGACCAGGCAACTCCGAAAGATGTGGAGCTTACCGATCAAGCTGAACTCGGGCAACACCTACTGAGGAGGTCTACCTGTCTGTCTATCTGAACCTCCACGCATGAAATGCAGCATCCCTAGAAAAGGGAAGTCAGTACGAAATAATGTACTAAATATGTAAGGCAATAAAATAACTGAAAGATGAAATTGAACTGATAATATAATAACTGAAAGTAATAGGGAGTCAAAGATGATCTGGAGGTATACTTACCTGCTGATACTGACTCAACTCTCTCAATATAGTAAGTAAAATAAATGTCCGACCCTATAAAGCTCGGTACATGTTACTGCTCGGCCATAGTAGGCTCGCTCATAAGCGCTCAACCATACTAGGCTAGGTATCTCGGCCATTCTAGGCTCTCTTATAGGCACTCGGCCACAGTAGGCTCGGTATATAACTTACCAGGTGATCAGAGGTTGTCCAATAGGGGTCTGCCCACCGATTATAGCTCGTTGGTGGTGAAAATACTGTAATAATGTATATACATACATATAGACCCTCTTCTCTCTTAATTGGAAGTAGACAATATGTAACATAATATAAAATCCTGATAAGGGAGAATACTATAACTTATGAGACTAGGATAATGCACATAAGCTCAGGAATATGAACTTTTCTTTATGTCTCGTTATCAAACTCATTTAGTTCCTGGATCATGCCAAAATAAAGAAAGGTTTAGCCTTAACATACCTTATCACAATATTCCCGGTCACCAAGTTGAACTCGCCTCTTCTTACCTTAATCTACAACAAAGATAACAATACTATCATAAAGTTACAAAAGGTACAACTATCGCACAACGAACAACAAACTTATTTTATATTAAAACGGGCAGTATCTCCCCTATAATCTTGACTTCCTCCAAACTCAAGATAATATCAAAAATATAAGAACACAACAATATCAGCATATATACATTATTTTCCAACCTTTTATACAGCACAAAATACTATAAAATAGCCCAACACACCTCAATCTCTTCATACACAAAACGTCCACCGTAGTAGTATCAAACTCGACTGAATTGTTACGACGAACAACCAGCCCACCACCCTGCATTTATACGGTGTTTCTACACACCCTTCCTCCTCCAAAACTCCATAAAACATTAGTAAAACACGCAATCCAACAACAACGCAAAACAATCCACAAAACAGTCTGCTACAAAGTGAATAACTCAATCTCACGGCTTCCTATCACCGTCCCATGAGTTCTTACAATTATAGAACGACATTCCATACAATTCCAGAAGAAAAAATGTATAAAGAGAGAATTAAACTTATATTATTTTTTGAATAACTCATATCCTATATTGATTCTTCAAACTCTAGGTTTTACTTCCCACTAGAACTTGGAAAGGAAAGAAACTCAATTAGGGTTTGTGTGTAATTTGTGGGATGATGTTTGCAGGGGTTTAGGTATGGTTATTGTGCCCTTTATCAGTGTATTATATGGAAGAAATAGTCCTTTAAAAGGTCTCTTTGGACGACCCAAACTGGCCCATTTTCGGACTCTCATTTAAGTAAGTAGGTGACACACCTACTTGTCACCTAGCAGCTTGTGCAGTCTCGCAAATATATATATATATATATACTCTGATGTTGTATTGACAAACATTTTAGTGAGTTAGAAAATAGATTCATAGATCTTCAATTTGATGGGTGGAACACCCTGTAACTCTAAGTATTGGGAAAAAATCGCAATTACATTTGACCCATATTTCAGTAAAACTTATGAACGTAACTCGTGATGACTTTCATCGACTTTTGTTCCATAACTCTCTTGACTTCAAAGCATAACACACGACTATCATATGACTAAAATAAATCATAACATAACCTCCTTATCATGTTAATCACCCTAGTCTCACCCCAAAAGTACATGTTATAACATTCCCAACTTGTCGACTCTCGATGAAATATTATTTTATTCAATTCCTTTAGCTTCTGAACCTTCCCATCCTCTTTGTACTTGTTATTTATGA
This sequence comes from Nicotiana paniculata, assembly GCA_005239505.1. Classification (NCBI taxonomy): domain Eukaryota; kingdom Viridiplantae; phylum Streptophyta; class Magnoliopsida; order Solanales; family Solanaceae; genus Nicotiana; species Nicotiana paniculata. The sequence continues at coordinate 17,534 of ML322818.1, forward strand.
TCTTCAATAATATTAACCTCCGTGGTAACATGATTAACTTACTTTTTATACTTTCAAATATGATCTCATTTTTGGTCCTACATTAGTTTGCTTACGACGCACATTTACGTGCGAAAATATATGGTGTAACATCATTCCCCCTTTGGGAACATTCATCCTCGAATGTTTACTCTTAGAGATTTTGGAAATTTTTTCCAGAGTCTCCTCCATACAGTAGAATAAAACCAACCTTCCTACAGCCAGAAAATATACTATACATGCCACACATGGCTTATGTCTGTAAATTGCAACACTTGGCCTCACACGACCGTCAATCATTAATACTGAAAGTAAAAAATAAGAGCTTACATAATGACCTACTGGCCTGAATAAAACTGTGTTGATGTATCCCATCTCGATCCATATCTTCAGTTTGAAATAGGTTGGGGTATTTAGACTTTATTTCTTCCTCCGCTTCCCACGTCATCTCTTCTACATTCTTTCTTCTCCATAAAACCTTCACGAAGGTGCCTCCTTATTTCGTAGCTTGCGGATTTGTCGGTCTAGGATGGCAACTAGAACTTCCCCATATGACAAGTCATCTGTAATCTATACATCATTAGTGGTCACCACTAGGGTAGGATCACCAATGCACTTCCGTAGCATAGATACGTGAAAAGCCGGATGAACAGACTCTAATTCCGAGGGCAATTCTAACTCATAATCTACTTGGCTCACTCCTTGAATAATCCTATAAGGTCCAATATACCATGAGCTAAGTTTTCCTTTCTTGACAAACCTCATCACGCCCTTCATAGGAGACAACTTTAAGAACACCCAGCCATCAACCCTAAACTCTAAGTCTAGTTGTCGCACGTCAGAATATGACTTCTGACGACTTTGGGCTATCAACAGTCGCTCCTAGATAAGCTTTACCTTCTCTACGGCCTGCTAAATCAAGCTTGGCCCATGTAACCCAGATTCTCCTACATCAAACCACCTTATAGGAGATCTGCACTTACGCCCATACAAAGCCTCGTATGGAGCCATCTGGATACTGGAGTGGTAACTGTTACTATATGCAAACTCGATAAGAGGTAGATGTTCATCCCAACTTCTTTTAAAATCCAACACACATGCTCGTAATATGTCCTCGAGCGTCTGAACTGTGCGCTCGGCTTGTCCAACAGTCTATGGATGAAAAGATGTGCTGAGATTCACTTGAGTCCCTAGACCTCTCTAAAATTACCTCCAGAAATGTGTTGTAAACTAGGCCCCACAGTAAGATATAATCGATACTGGTACTTCGTGTAGCCGCACTATCTCCTTAATATATAACTTTGCATAATCTTCATCTATATATGTAGATCTGACCGGTAGGAAACAGGATGATTTTTTGAGCCTATCGACTATCACCCTTACTGAATCGAACTTACGATGAGAACGAGGCAAAACCGTGACAAAGTCTATATTTATCGCCTCCCATTTCCATGTCGAGATCTCTATAGTCTGCATTATCCCTCCGGGATTCTGGTGCTCTACCTTCACTTGTTGGCAACTAGGACACTGGGCGACAAACTCAACAATTTCTTCTTCATATCGTTCCACCAGTACACATCCTTAATGGCATGATACATATTCGTCCACCCAGGATGAATTGAGTACCACGAATAATGTGCCTTTGACATAATCCTATCTCGTAGCCCTGCTACAGTTAGAACACACAGACGACCCATATATCTGAGAACCCTATCCCTTGATCTCTAACAATGGATTCTTCTGGTGCAGAACTCGGTCTCTCAACTCGACCAACTCTGGGTCCTCGTACTGCTTTTCCTTGACTTTATATATGAGAGATGATTTTGCAGTGTTTTGGAGTACAACTCCACCATCGTCAGAATCTACTAACCGAACCCCCAAACAAGACAATTGATGAATCTCTCTATCTAATTCTCTTTTCTCAGCCGCTACATATGCTAAGCTACCCATAGATCGGCGACTTAAGGCATCTGCTCCAACATTAGCTTTCCCTGGATGGTAGAGAATGTTAACATTATAATCTTTCAATAACTCTAGCCATCGCCTCTGTCGCAAATTCAACTCTTTTTTCTTGAAGATATATTGCAGGCTTTTATGATCTGTAAATACATCAACATGAACACCATATAAATAATGTTTCTATATCTTAAGTGCATGTACAACCGCAGCTAACTCGAGGTCGTGGTCGGATAATTTCTCTCGTGCTTCCTCAACTACCTTAAATCATACACAATTACCTTCCCATGTTGCGTCAGGACACATCCTAACCTGACACCTGAGGCATCACAATACACGGCATAACCCCTTGGACCCTCTGGAAGTGCTAGAACTGGAGCTGAGGTCGACATGTTCTTAAGCTCTAGGAAACTCTGCTCGCGAGCCTTTGTCCACTGAAACTTAGCTGCTTTCTGAGTCAGCTTCGCCAATGGTGCTGAAAGGGAAGAAAAACCCTCTACGAACCTCCGACAGTATCTTGCTAAGCCTAGAAAGCTACAAACCTCTGTTGGAGTGGTAGGTCTAGGCTAGGATTTCACGCCTCAATCTTCTGAGTGTCCACCTTTATACCTTCATCGAATACAATATGCCCCAAGAATGCTACAGACCTCAACTAGAACTCACATATAGAAAACTTAGCATGCAACTTACAATCATGGAGGGTTTGGAGTATCGCTCGCAGTTGGTCTACATGCTCCTCCTCTGAACGTGAATAAACCAGAATATCATCAATAAATACTATCACGAACAAATCTAAAAATGGCCAAAATAAGCTATTCATCAAGTCCATAAATACGGCGGGTGCATTCGTCACCACGAAGGACATGACAAGGAACTCGAAGTAGCCATATCGGGTCCTGAAGGCTATCTTCGGAATATCTTTCTCTCGAACTCTGACCTGGTGGTACCTCGACATCAAATCTATCCTTGAAAAGCATCTAGCCCCCAACAACTAATCAAAAAAGTCATCGATCCTTGGAAGTGGATACTTATTCTTAAGAGTTACCTTGTTCAACTTCCTATAATCGATACACATCCTCACCGAGCCGTCTTTCTTCTGCACAAACAATACTGGTGCACCCTAAGGTAAGGTACTGGGTTTGATGAAACCTTTCTCCAGCAAACCTTTTAACTGCTCCTTCAACTCCTTCAATTCGCCAAGTGCCATTCTATACGGAGGGATGGATATTGGTTGAGTTCCCGGAACCAAATCGATGCTAAAATCAATTTTGTCGCTCTGGAGGAATACCTGGAAGCTCATCTAGAAACACATTTGCGTACTCTTTTACTAGTGGAATAGACTGAAGTGTATGTACCTCAGCAACTGGATATCTAACTCGCACAATATGATGAATGCACCCTTTTCGATCATTTTCCTCTCCTTCAGATAGTAAATAAACCTACCTCTGGGTGTCGCTGTATTACCTCGGCAATCAATTGTGGCATAGGAAGCTGCCAATGAGTCCATGCCCATGATAGCATCAAAATCCATCATCTCTAGCTCAACTAGGTCGGCTGAGGTTCGACGACTACAAACTGTCACCGTACAACCTCGATAAACCCATCTAGAAATAATCGACTCTCCGACTGGTGTAGATACGCAAAAGGATCACTTAGTATTTTAGGCACTATACCAAACTTCCCCGCGATAAATGGGTAATATACGATAAAGTAGATCCTAGGTCTATCAGGGCATAAGCATCGTGAGAGCAAATGGTCAATATACCTGTCACAACCTATGGTGAAGACTCCTGGTCTTGTTGACCCACTAGAGCATAGATATGGTCATGGTTACCACCTAAACTGGAACCTCTACCTCTGCCTCGACCTCTACTAGAAGAATACTGAGACTCGCGCCCTGAAGGATGCACGAACATAGATGCTCCTGTTGTTGAACTCGGTGGTTGTGCCATACCCCCAGAATCTCTATTTGGGCAATCTCGCATCATATGCCCCAGACGCCCACATGTATAACAAGCATCAGAACCTGCTCGACATTGGCCCAAGTGTCCTCTACCACAGATGTCACACCGCCGCCGAAATTCCCATGTCTGCCCTGAACCTCGCAGTTGTCGCCCCCCTCTCTTTCCCCTCTTTCGGATCGGTCAGGGTATTCGACATTATTGGGACAAATCGTTTCCTTTTGGGAAAGGGGTGAGGAATTGAAGAGTCGCCACCTAACGAGTTAAGGTGCGTTAGGGAACCTACTAAAGGTTATTTACAAACACAGATTAGATAATCAGAGATAGGTAAGGTTGAAATTACTACAAGGGGAAGGTGTTAGGCACCCCTCGAAGTCCACAACTATGGTTCCCGGCCCAAACAAACTTTGTGAACAGATAGCATATAAGTAATAAACACATAGGTAAATAGATGAAGGTTTTGAAAAGATTTGCAGTCCAAGCACACATATGTGCTTAAGTTTAAAAGATTTAAACTACGCACATATACAAAGTTCTGGAGGTTTTACAATCTAAGCACACGTGTGTAAGGGATATGGGGTCTTAGGTTATTTATCCTATAGGATCATATCAGTACAATGCCCGGTAATCAATCCTCAGAAGAGGGGCTACTCGTGGCACTAGCGCAGCGAATATCATATCCATGTCTACCCTTTTCCCACCCTTTAGCGGTTACTAAGCGAGTTTATTTGACGACCTATATGCGTGCTGTTTCCCATCCCTTCTTAATGGTCCCGGAGGAATTTAGGACCTCAAAATATAGGCAGTTCTAGACAAAACTCCCTAAGGTTAAAAGGATAAAATTCTAAGCAACAGGAAAGAACAAATAGGACTTCACAAAAAAATGTAGGAAAAGCAGTTTAAGAGGCTCAAATTTACCTCCACAGATATTACACATAAACAGCACGTTTCAAACACAAAACAAGAGGCAGCTTTATTAGACAGAATCTTAAGACAGGATATCTAAGTGAATATCAATGCACAGAAGTATGAAGCTTGTTTATAAACTCAATAGCAAGGACCTAATCAGCTTGCCTACTGGTTTAAGAAAAATCTGTTAGCCCTTAGGCAGCAAACACAATCAAAACAATATTCATTTTTAAGAGAATGCTTACCTAAGGCTTTCTTAGGTGTGGGGTTGTGCATAGTGACTACCAGAATTATTAAACAGTTCAGAGGTTGTTTTACCTAAAACATGTTGTTCTAAGTGATGTAAATCTGAGAATGCAGAGATAGTTACCAATTTCTATTAAGAACATACATGATAATCATATGCGAGGTTATTTTATACCTTTTCATGAATCATCAGTTTAAACTAGGCATAGTTAAGTAAATGTAAACGAAATCCTAGAGCATGGTATCTAGTATGCACACATGAATGCAGGGTGGCTAGGATATAATTTCAGGATGCACAAGATTCCTAAAGCATGATTTCTAAAACGCACAGAGAATTACAGAGTTGTTAAGCATGATTCATGAATGCACATGAGTATTAATTTTATCGCCTAAGGAGAAGGATTTCTAAGCACAAGCATAAATTGAGGTATGTTGTATGTTAAATCAGTAAATATGAAAAAGCCTTAAAGACATGATATCTAATGCATGTTTGGCATGTTGATCCTAAGCATGGATTGTAATGCAGATATAGGAAATGTAAAGCTTAAGGCCTGATTTATACCCAGTGGCATCGATAAAATTATATAGCTATCCCCTCTCATTTCACTAGCCATCCCCAATATTCATTTACAAATAAATATTATAGACCAGTTGAATAAATTATGTAAATAGATAATGGAAAAGAAGAAGTTAAACTATAGAGAGCCTGAAAACTGGCCAAGACTTCCAGAACCTCAAGTGCCCAAATATTTCATAGCCTTTCTCATATTCGGGTGTGTCAGAGTTACCTAAGGACCTCAAGGGATCCCGGGCAGTGCTCACACCCAGACTTCATAACCATAATTGAATAAGTGCAGTGTGGAAGGGCCAGCTCTAATGCATTAGAGTTCAGAGGGATCTCATAGGGATCCCTAAGAAGTCATACATTAGAGGGACAAAACTTAAATATCTAAGAGTAGAGTGAGAGTGCTTAACATAGTTTTGAAAAGATTGAGTAGGAAAACAGTTTGAAAAGAGACTTGTTTGAAAGATTTTGTAAAGAACTACAGATTTATGTAGTAAAACAATTTTTTGAAAAGAGAGTAGAGGAGCAAGCAACAGTTCAGACATAGCACCCAAAACAGGTTCATACACAGCCAAAGAACACAGAACCAAGGCAGGTTCAGCAACACAAAACAGGGGTAATAGGGGATTGGGGACACATAAGGCACATAGGTAAGAACATAGTTCCAGGAACACTTAAGTACAGAATCAACAATATGCTAGGGGAGGCATCTAGAGATAAAGGATATAGCATAAACTTTAGGATTACTCAGAACCGAATAACATAAGGTACAAATTGTTTTGCCACAGAAAATTTCATGCCAATAATCAGAGAAGCATAAGTAAGGCAGAATCATATTGAGGTATACTAAAAGGGGGATAACATTTCATAAGCATGCTGAGTCTAAGGGAGGGAAGTACATAGCATGCTAAGTGAACAACAGTGCAAGCAGGTCAAGTGCAAACATCGCATCAAAACCATAGGTAAAAACATATTAGAAACAGGATGAATTGAAGTACTAGAAGAAACATATTGTTTTTGAAACTTAAACTGAAATTAGGACATACTAGTATAGGAGATAGCAAACACATAATGAAGAGTAAGGGGTGGAATAATCAGCCTTGGCTTGCAGTCGGCTGATAATAGTAAGTAACCAGAAGCAGAAGAGAGTATTTGTGTATACGAGAGAGTTTTGAGCAATGTGTTTGTGTGTTTGATAATGAAGACTAAGGTACTTATAGTTTTAAAACAAGAAGAAGAATAAAGTAAAAATAATAATTCAGCAGTAATTATAGAAGTATATACTAATTAGAATCGAATTAGTATAAAGATTTCCCTTAATTATGGAATCATACTCAAACGGTAATAGACATGTGATAAAATAAGGAAAGAGAATCATATGAGGCTGAGTATAGCCAATTAAGGAAACAACATAGGTATAATACAAGTATATCACATGTAAATGAGACTAGATTCATCATGCTTTAATTAAGGAAAATGCTTAAAATCAGCTAACAGCATAATTGACCATAGAATAAGGTCAGAAAATATTTCACAAGTTAAAGTCAGTATAAAATATTACAAAAATCAGTGAAGGATCAATCACAAAGATTCAGGGATTCACAAATAGCACTGATTTAGCATAACCTTGTGAGAATAAGCGTAATAAACATATAATAGATAAAATCAGAACCCTAAGAAGACGAGTAGGGTAGAAATCATATAAAAATTAGGGATTCATATAGAGCATAGTCCAAATTAACAGACTGGACATGATGTAGCCAGAATAAGTGAAGAATTAGAAACATTGATGGACAAAGTAGGATAAAGTCGAAGAAAATTAGAACTAGCACAAATTTCTAGGAATAAACACATAATAGGAAGGAATAGTCGATGTCAAAAACCCTAACAAGCAAACATAGGGTAAAAATCACAAAATCACAAAATCACAGAGTGTTCATGAGAAACCAGTACACATACAGATTAAGTGAACATATTATCAAAACAGACTCAGAATCACAAATTAAAACCAAGAAACTTGGGGTTTTCAACATAATAACTCAGATAAAATGAGAAAACTCAAATACCCGCTTAAACATAGTGAAAATCATAGATTAATACTAAAATCAGAAGGGAAAGCATTTTTTTTAACAGGGGTTAAGAACCCTAATTTCAAGATGAAGAGATGCTTTAGAAAATCGGAGATTCTTTAAGAAAACAGAAAAATAACTCGGAATATACCCAGATCTATTGTAGATCTAAGAAATCCAGTGTTATTAGGGTTTAAGAGAGAGAACCCAAAGAGAAAGAGAGAATTGACTTAGAAACCGCATGTTCTAGCCGGAGATGGGAGGATCTTACTCAGATGGCCATGGACGGCATGAAAATGGCATGAAAGCCATGGGAGGTGAGCACGGATTTAGGGTAGGGAACCGTCATTGTTACCGGCGAACCAGATAATGGCGATGGATTTAGGGTTTGATGCAAAGAGGATTTGAGAGAGAAAGGGAAGGGGATGACAACGGATAGCAGGTGAGGGAAATGAGAGAAGTGAGGGTTTGGGAGGGGGGTCGTTTGGATTAATTATGGAAAGGGTAAATACGGACCGTTGATTTAAGTGATCAATGGTCAGGATTGAAGTGGTATTGGATTGGGTGGACTTAGGTGTTGGGCCTGGGATATTTGGGCCAATTAATTGGGTTGGGATCAGATTGATTTAGGCTATAAGTGAAAATAAAAGTGGCTAGTTATTAAATACCCAATTAAATAAAATAATTTGTAAGATAGCTGTTAATTATGAAAATGAATTTCATGCGTAGAAAATAATTAAGAATGATTACTTAGTATTTAAAGTACAAATGATTAATTTCTGGATAAAAGATAATATAAAATCGTATGATTGGGCTAATTGCAAATTTATTGCAGTTATAGCCAAAAGGTGCCAATCTGGCTAATTATGAAATAATTTGGTCTTAATAGGATCAAAATAATTAATGAAACCCAGAAATACTTTTGAAATCATTTTGTAATGCAATTTCATAATTATTTATTGGAAATAAAATGCTGGATAGATTAATACAAATATAGGAAAATTGTGGAAAAATATCAATTACTATTGATACATGATTTTCAAGCTATATATGTGAATTTAGAATATTTTGAGGAACCCGACGCCCCTAAGCTCTCACCTGGTCCTAACTGAGTATAGTGGTCATACTTGTAACCCTGTAATTGAGGTGGCGGAGGCCTAGGTGGCCGTCAAAAGTACTGGGCCCTATAACTAACCTAAGACTACTCTTGAGACCTGGCAAATCTCCTCTTCGTACGTTGCCCTTGCTCAGTCCTCTATGTACCTTGCTGTTGACGCCTACCGCTTTCTATATTCTGGGTGAATGCCTGAATCTGGGAGATATCCATACTATCTTAAAATGCAGCGGTGACACATGCCTCGGTCAACTCTGGGCTAACCCTACTATAAACCTGTGGATCCTGTCCCGCATAGTAGCAGTTGTGGATGGTGAATATCTGGCCAATGAGTTAAAATGGAGACTATACTCTCGGCCATTCATATTACCCTGATTGAGGGCTAGAAACTCTTCGACTAGAGCCTATCGGATCTCCTACGATAAGTACTGGTCAAAGAAGGCATCTGAAAAATTCTCCCAAACAGCTGGAGGTGCATCACGTCCCTAGGACCTCTCCCATCCCTATTACCAAAGGATGGCCTATATCTTGGAGTCAAAAAGCTGCTAGGTCAACTGCCTCTTTCTCTGTGGCATGCATAACCTGAAAGATCATGTGAATTTGATCTATGAAATCATGCGGATCTTCTCTCTGATCTGTCCCCGTGAACTCTGTGGGACTCAAAGCAATAAACTCTCGGACCCTTGAACTCCTAGACACCTCAGAAGATCCTGAACTAGCTGATTCCCTAGCATGTTGATGCGTAGCTGCCAATTATGTCAGCAATGCACCGCACTCCTCAAGTCCTGATCTGATGGAAGTGGAGGGGGAACTGGAGGTGCAGTATCCCTAGGAATCTCCTCGGGTGGTGGAGGAGCCGTTAATGGTTGAGTAGGGGTCTCGCCTGTGCCTCATCTACTGGGGGTACCCTGCTGGTCCCCTCACCTGCTGCTGTATCTCTCATCTGGATAGTCATAGTCTTCCTAGTCACCGTCATCAGTGTATGCAAACACCAACACGTAAGTTTAACTCAATTCCTATAACTCAATTCTACAACACGATTTAGATTTGAAAGAAGGGTAACTAACTCCTAAATGCCCTATAGTTCCCTGCTTATATAATGTGGTGCACAACACATCTATAAATAAGACCCTACTAGACATGGCTTGAAGACTCCCTAGGACAGAACTGCTCTTATACCAAGTTTGTCAAACCCCGAACCTGGGGGCGATACCGGCACCCAGTGCCTCACTTAACCCAGCGTACCAACTTGCTACTAAGGAACTCTGAACATACAATGTCATACTTTAGCCATGGGTCTACATTGCAAGATAATTTGCGAAGCAAAATATAAAACATAACAGTAACTAGCTTTCACTAAACATCAATATAAAGTTGGGCCGACAAGGGCGTCATAACTACTACAGCTGACAAACCAACAAAATATACATACAAAGCCTACAAAGCCCAACATGCTGCACTAACTGACATGATACGTCTAAAAGCCTCTTCTGATGGATGTACCATGATCAGAACAGGGCCCCGACCTATCCATAACATACATACGCAATATGTACATAAACCCCTAGACCTGGCAACTTCGAAGGAAGTGGAGCTTACTGATCAAGCTGAACTCGGGCAACACCTACTGAGGAGGTCTACTCGTCTATCTATCTGAACCTGCACGCATGAAATGCAGCGTCCCCAGAAAAGGGACGTCAGTACGAAATAATGTACCGAGTATGTAAGGTAATAAAATAACTGAAAGTTGAACCTGAACACTAATATATTAACCGAAAGTAACTGGGAGTCAAATATGATTTGGAGGTATACTTAGCTGTTGATATTGACTCAACTCTCTCAATATAGTAAGTAAAATAAATGTACGGCCCTATAAGGCTCGGTACGTGTAACTGCTCGGCCGTAGTAGGCTCGCTCATAAGTGCTCGACCATACTAGGCTAGGTATCTCGGCCATTCTGGGATCTCACATAGGCGCTCAGCCACAGTATGACCAGTATATAACTTACCATCTGATCGGAGGTTTCCCAATAGAGGTCTGCCTACCGACTATAGCTCAATGGTGGTGAAAATACTGTAATATCATATATAAATACATATGGACCCTCTTCTCTATTGACTGGAATAAGACAATACTTACCCGAATATAAAGTCCCGATAAGGGAGAATACTATAACTTATGAGACTAGGATAATATACATAAGTTCAGGAATAGGAACTTCTCTTTATGCCTCGTTATCGAACTCATGTAGTCCCGGGATCATGCCAAAATGCAGAAAGGTTTAACCTTAACATACCTTATGACAATCTTTCCAATCACCAAGTTGAACTCGCCTCTTCACAACTTAATCTACAATAATGATAATAATACTATCATTATTTTACGAAAGGTACAACTATTGCACAACGAACAACAAACTTGTTTTGTCTTAAAACGGGCAGCATCTCCCCTATAATCCTTACTTTTTCCAAATTCAAGATTTCACCAAAAACATAAGAACACAAAAATATCAGTATATATACCATATTTTCCAACCTTATATACACCACAAAATACTAAAAAATAGTCCAGCACACCCCAATCTCTTCATACACAAAACGACAATCGTAGTAGTGTCAAACAACCCGAAATTATTATGACGAACGACCAGCCCACCATCTGCATTTACATGGTGTTTCTCCACACCCTTCCTCATTCAAAACTGCATAAAATAGTAGTAAAACACGCAGTCCAACAACAATACAAAATATTCCACAAAATAGTCCGCTACAGGTGAATAACTCGAGCTCACGACTTCCTACCACCGCCCCGTGAGTTTTTACAATTATAAAACGAATTTTCATACATATATAGCAGAAAAAATGGATAAAGAGAGCAGTAAACTTACCTTATTTGTTGAATAACTCAGCTTCTATGTTGGTTCTTCAAACTCTAGGTTTTACTTCCAACTAGGACTTGAAACGGAGAGAAACTCAATTAAGGTTTGTGTGTAATTTTTGGGAGGATGTTTGCAGGGTTTAGGTCTGGTTGTTGTGCGCTCTTATCAGTGTATTATATGAACAAAATAGGCATTTAAAAGGTCTCTTTGGACGACCCGTACTGGCCCATTTTCGGACTCTCATTTAAGAAAGTAGGTGACACACCTACTTGTCACCCAACAGCTTGTGCAGTCTCGCAGAAACGCATATATCTCTCTACTCTGATGTCGTATTGACAAACGGTTTAATGATTTGGAAATAGACTCATAGATCTCCAATTTGATGGGTGGAACACCCTGTAACTCTAAGTATATTGGGAGAAAATCGCAGTTACATTTGACCCAAATTTCAGTAAAACTTATGAACGTAACTTGTGATGACTTTCATCGACTTTTGTTCCACAACTCGCTTGACTTCAAAACATAACACACGACTATCATACGACTAACATAACTCATAACATAACCTCCTTATCATATTAAACACTCTAGTCTCACCCCAAAAGTACATGTTATAACGTTCCCAACTTGTCGACTTTCGACGAAACATTATTTTCTTCAATTCCTTTAGCTTCTGAACATTCCCACCCTCTTTGTACTTGTTCATGATCTTCAATAATTGTAAACTCCGAGGTAACATGATTAACTTACCTTATATACTTTCAAAGATGATCTCATTTTTGTTCCTACATTAGTTTACTTACGACGCACTTTTACGAAAATATAGGGTGTAACATATAATAATAATAATAACAATAATAATATAAAAACAGACATAAAGTTAAAGGAGAGGACCGATGGAAGCAATCCCTCCATTCTTAATTAAAGGTGTCAGTTTTGTGCATTGGGAATGAAGAAATCCTTGATGGGGAGCTTACGTGCTCCAAATCTACATTATCTTGGCCAGTAAATTCGAATACTATATAGTTATACCAGAAAAGAAAATCATAAGTCTCTTACTGGGCGGTGATATTATTTGTAATTCAAAGCTGTAAATTCATGTGGATAAGTAGAAAAAATAGGTCTAAAGAGGCTGACATAAGAAGAAGAGAGCATACTGTAGCCAAGAACAACTTGCCGGAATTCGAAAGTCATCGCAATTTTGCTTTGAAATTTTGCCGGCAAGTCATCCTTGGCTGCAACTTCATTCTCTAAATCTTTATGCAAATCTCATAAACCAAACATTTCAAAGTAATTGTGTGCCATTTCTTGGCATGTCAAATGAAGTTATAGCAAGGTGAGTATATATAGGCTAGGAAATGAAAGCGATTGCTATGTCCCACCTTTATAGGCATTTTGATAAGAGATTATATGGTAGGTTCATTGATTATCAGCAAAATAAAGTCTTTGTAATTAATAAAATGATTGAAAATTATAGAAGATCATAAATTAGAGTTCAAATTAAATACAAACATAGAGACAAAAAGTTAGGTAATTTCTTTGCAACCACATAAGACGTAGTGTGGGCAGCGTTATCTTGTACACGTGCCGAAGGGAAATGAACATATTCAATGAAATTGTCGAGTTGCATACAAATTGACTTACATCACCGATTTAAAGTATAATAATTTATAAGAAATAGTTAGGGTTAATTCAACTTTTATTTGATTCTCTTAACTTTTAGAAACAAAGGAATAATGTAAATAAAATCATAAACATTGAAAAAAAAATAATATACTCCTTGAAATATAATGCTTTTCTTTTTTAAATAGAAAACTTTCACTAGAAATGTTGACTCTCATAATAAAGAAAAATCAATGAGGGGAATATGCGATGTGGGAATAATTTAAAAAGTCCATCGAAGTCTAAAATTGATCTTTTTCTTGGGGTAACATACCCAAATAAGAAAGTGCTTATTACGCATCCAACGCAGATGACCTCACAAAGCAGTTGATATGCAATTATTGTCATCCAAAACCCTCCAATTATGGATTACTGCAACTTGTCCTGGCCCCAAAAATAGGACTTTGAGTGCGTGTGTGGGGCGCGGTATCCCAATTACTGATGGAGAAAAGAATGGTCATTGGTGGATGGAATGTTTGAATTTTGAAAAAAGTGGGAATAGAATCATATCTTTGAGAAGGACGGAGAGAGAGAAAAAAAAGATTGCGAGAGAGGAGAGAGAGACTTCCATTTCCTTTTGTTCCCTAAAAGGAACTTAAAAAAAAAAAAACTCAAATGGTAGTCCACCCAACCACTTAAATTAAAAATAATCGATAAAAGTATAATATATGTATAATTTATGTAATAGATATATATAATTAATGCATATTGCTAAAAAAATAAATAATAAATATGACCGACTATTTAGTGTAAAAAACCTAAAAATTAAGTAGGGGTGTATCCATGAAAAAATAAAAAACCTATCCCCTCAATGAGCACATTAAATCAATAAATACAAGATATTTGTCTTTGATAAATATATTATTACTTAACTATGGCAAAATGATATGGCTCTAGATTCGGGGGTTACTCTTATTAGGAAGATGTGGTTAAGGGGTGTTTTTCGCTAGCATTGGTTTACAATCTGAGTAACAAGTGGAACTACATTTACTATTCTCGACTTGAATTAATACATATTATTGAACAATTGTAATAACATACTACATTTTAGTTCGTACACTATCATAATGCAATAGTAAATACAGTAGTACTTTACATTTATAGACAAAAACCTGATTCTCTTCTGCCTTTTGGTTACAAAATTATGCCAGCTCAACCAAGACCACATTTTTGATGCTTTCCTAGAAGAGGTCTTCTGCAAATTCTAGCTCTTCTAGATTTGGAAGGTCAATATGGTTGTATGACCCTAAAAGGGCTAAATTCATCGGAAATAATAAAGATTCTTTCATCTTTAATTATAGATTTCGAATTTGAGACCTAATAATAAAGTCTTCTTTGGTTGGAACCATTAAACCCTTCATAGTGAGTTTTCTAAGCATGAATCGATAGTAATTGGTCTAATGTATTATGAACAATGGAGGATTAAATAAAAATAAGCATAAGTAATGCATAAATTATATTTTTTTATAGCGGAAATAAAAAGGCCTGCATGACTATCTATATATTTCCCCCCCCCCCCTCCCCCCCACACACACACATTCCATCACTCCCAAATTAAAAGACATATGAAGGTTGATTTGTGTTATTTCCTATTCCTCTGCAAGGAATCCAACCCATTCCGAATCACTTAATTTGTCGTCCAAGATTCTGTACTTTTCTAGATAGGCATAGATTATATATGTCTAACAAGAAGAAAGGGTTAAATGTAATTAGCCGATTTTAGCCTTTTGTTTTCGTCATATTAATATTTTAAAAGGCGCGTGTGCGAGAAGTTTTACCTGATACTGGGCGAGGTATAAGCCTCAAGGAGCTAGGCGTAAGCACCATGATTCTTTTAATTTTTATTATTTTATAACTTAATATAATTAAAATAAATATTTTAAAGGTAACATTACATAAAAATTACAAAAAATTAAGAAAATATAAAATAAGTGAATATATATATATATATATATATATATATATATATATATATATATANGATAGATAGAGAGAGAGAGAGAAAATGATTTCCTCAAAAAACGCTATTAAGAATCAACAATTGACTAAAAAATAATCAAAACTACTGTGACGACCCAATAGGTCATTTTGAATACTAGCCCTTATTTTCATATTTTGAGATCTCTATTGGCTTCGTTTGATGTTTCTCGATTTTGTACGCAGTCCGATCCTTTTTTTGTATGAGTTTTTACATAAAAATTTGAAGAGCATATCATTTTTGGCTTTAAAAACAACTTGAGTTGACTATGGTCAATATTTTTCATAAACGATCCCGTGTCGGTATTTTTATGATTCCGGTAGGTCCGTATTGTGATTTAGGACTTGGACGTTTGTCCGAAATTTAATTCGGAGGCCCCTAGCTTGTTTTGACTTATTTTGCTGAAAGCTAGTGATTTGAAAGTTTGGAAATTTTTTAAGATTGAGCGTAGATTGACTTCATGAGTATCGATTTCAGATTTTGATTTTGTGACTTGGAATATGTTCGTTTTGCTATTTAAAACTTGTCTGCAAAATTTGATGCAAATCGAAATTGGTTTGATAGGATTGAGACGCTTAGGTGTGACTCCAGTTGTTGTTGAGTTCCCCTTCGAAATTTCATTCGTATTGATATTCGATTTGTAGTTTTAGATGTTATTTTGGTAATTTGCTCGTGCGTGCAAGTTCGTATTATATTATTACACTTGTGTGCATGCTTAGTTTGGAGCCCGAGGGACTCAGGTAAGTTTAAGAGGTGCTACATATGAGTTTTGGATGAAATGCAATAACTGGTATGCTTTCAGTTCTAGCGATGATCTGCAGATCTCGCATTTGTGAGCTTGCGAGCCTCGCTTTTGCGAGCATGATTTCGCATTTGCGAGCAAGGGCATGGGCTGGTATCTCACAATTGCGACGGAATGATTCGCATTTGTGAACTGGCTAGGGCCGCTTTTGCGAGCATTTTGGTCGTATTTGCGACGCTTGGCAATATAGGACATCTTCGTAAATGACATCTTCGCATTTGCGAAGAATTTGGCTGCATCTGCAAAGGGTTGGCTGTTTGCATTTGCGATCTTATTGTCACAATTGCGACATTTGGGCTCTTGATATAAGGTTCACATTCGCGACTTTTATTTTGCATTTGTAATGCGATGTCTTGTTCGCAATTGCGAACAAGACATTACAATTGCGACATCTGCAGCTGGGTTAAAGAGGGAAAAATCGGGACTTAACTGATTTTACACTATTTCTCAACACTAAACACTCTAGAGGCGATGTTTCAAGGATTTCTTCTTCCCAATCATTGATAAGCAACTCTAATCCACTTTCTTTCAATTCTCCATTACTTTTCATGAGATTTCAACATAAAATTTAGGATTTCCATGGCAGAAATTAGGGATTTGGGTAGAAACTGAGGATTTTATAAAATTGAGGCTTAGACCTCAAATTGAGGTCGGATTTCAAAATAATTCACATAACCGGCCTCAGGGGTGAATAGGTAATCGGGTTTTGGTCCAAAACTCGGAATTTGACCAAGCAAACCCAAGTAGACTTTTTCAAAAATGATCAAAATTAAACTTTTTTCATTAATGGGTAGTTTCTTAAGTTTATTTTGAATCGTTTGATCGATAATTTGCTAGATTTGGTTGGTTTTGAGGCCTGTTCAAAAGGCAAAGGCGTGGTTGATTGATTTCTTTATTTGTAAAGTGAGGTAAATATTGTGTCTAACCTTGACTTGAGGGCATTAGGATTTGTTGAATTAATTGTTATGTGAATTATGTGAGAAAATTGCGTATATACGAGGTGACAAGTGTATATACGCCGTCATGAGATTTAGCATGAGGGATTGGGATATGTATTTCCATGTTTTCATTTATTCCATGATATATCTTGTTAAATGTGTTAATTGTTACATGTGTTTACTTGACTTCTATGCCATATTTGTTACTTGTAACTTAATTGTTACTTGCCTTAATTTGTTCCTTCATCACACAATTCTACTTATTTGCTACCTGTTTGTACTTGCCTTAATTTTATATGTTAATTTCTGCATGTTTTACCAGCTATTATTGTTCTTATATGTTACACCCCATGTTTTCATAAGAGTACGTCATAAGTCAATTAATGTAAATTCAGAAATGAAATCATCTTTGAAAAGTTTACAAAGTTAGTTAATCATGTTAACGTGGAGGTTACAAATATTTAAGATCATGAATACTGATGTTAGGCTGAAAATCCATGTTTTTGCATGTATGTTACCTTGCACTATACCTCAATGTTGTTAACTTTGGTGTAAATATTTGTGACTCAAGCTTAATAATAGTGTTTATATGTGTAGGAGTCAATTTGAAGTAACTTGGAAAGCTTGCATCCAAAGTAAAGTAAAAACAGAAGAATTAGGAGGGACTATGATTTTGGTGCCCAAGTTGGTGCCAGGCACCAACCAAAATGCTAAAGGCAGAATAGTGGAAAATGTCGGCGTCCTGATTGGCTAGGACTTGGTAGTTTCGACCGAACACGCCTCCAACATGTATAAAAAGGGTTCTAAACCTTTTTCTTAGGGGGGAAACATTGTTGGAGAGGCAAGAAGTCTACGAGAACACTGGGAAGCAACGAATCACAAGAGTTTTCCCTTCCGCTCTTCCTTAATACGTATTTTAATGCCTTCAATTATTATCATGAATGTTAGTATAGTTATGAGTAGATAAAATTTCTCATCTGGGGTTTGATGGAACCTTTTGAAAGATGATTTTTTTTTGCGTTTTATATAATTGAGCCGTAGGATTTCTCTACTTGTTTAACTACGTGTTTATTGATGTTGATTGAATGGCCATCAATTGACTATGTCTATTTAGTATGTATTGCTTGGAAACATGTACATATTTAGGTAGTTGTTGAATAACATCACTCCTAACGTTTGTGAGGAATCAATACGGAGCGTTTAAAGGTGGGATTAGGAATAACAAAGCCTTGGTGCGATCTTAGTGAGCGGTAAAGTAGTGCCAGCTAGTGTAGTTCGGAAGAATATGTCTAGTAAATTTTAGTAGTTGCTCGGAAGAAAATTACAACACCCGAAGAACTCACGATCAATAGAGAATACTTAGCCAAAATTATAGAAAACAAGCGGGGAGAATTCTGACAATTGGGGAAATCATAACCCTAGGCTCTTTAATCTTGTTTCTACCCTTCAGTATCTTTAGTTAATAATTCTAATTTAATTAGTTAGAAATAAAATCTCAATCTTTATAACTTCAGAATTTGTTCAAACTTGTTTTCTTAGTGATAGTAAACTGTTGTAGCAAAACCTTAATTCTCGGTGAGATTCGACTCCAGACTCTTAAACCGGATTATATTTTCAACGACCGTTTAGTCCCTTTTATAAAATATAATCCAGTTTACAAGTCCAGATTCGAATCCCACTGAGAACTAAGGCTTAGCTACAGTTGTTCTATATTTCTAAGAAACACAAGTCCAAACGATTTCCTAATTATAAAGATTATAATGTTTATTTCTAACTAATTAACTAAAACTATTATAATGCAGTAAAATTATCACTAACAAAGATGAAATTTGAGACAAGACTAAGGAGGTTTAGAGTTATGATTTTTCCAATTGTGAGAATCCTTCCTGTTACGTTTTCTATAATTTTGCCTAAGTATTCTTTACCGATTGTGAGTTCTTCGGGTGTTGTAATTATCTTCCGAGCAACTACTACAATTTTCTAGACATATTCTTCTGAGCTACGCTAGCTGACACTACTTTACCGCTCGCTAAGATCGCACCAAGGTTTCGTTATTCCTAATCCCACCTTTAAACCCTCAGTATTGATTCCTCACATATGTTAGGAGTGATGTTGTTCAACAACTACCTAAATATGTACACGTTTCCAAGGAATACATACTAAATAGGCATAGTCAATTGATGGCCATTCAATCAACATCAATAAACACGTAGTTAAACAAGTAGAGAAATCCAACGGCTCAATTATATAAAACGCAACAAAAAAATCATCCTTCAAAAGGTTCCATCAAACCCTAGATGAGAAAGTTTAACTACTCATGACCATACTAACAATCATGATAATAATTAAAAGCATTAAAATATGGATTAAGGAAGAACGGAAGGGAAAACTCTTGTGATTCGTTGCTTCCCAGTGTGCTCGTAGCCTTCTTGCCTCTCCAACAATGTGTCCCCCCTAAGAAATAGGTTTAGAACTCTTTTTATACATGTTGGGGGCGTGTAGGGTCGAAACTACCAAGTCCTAGCCAAATAGTACGAAATCCCCCTAGCAGTCTTGCTTGGTGCCTGGTGCCAATCAGGGCGCCGACGTTTTCCACTATTCTGCCTTTGGCATTTAGGTTGGTGCTTGGCACCAACCTGGGCACCAAAATCATAGTCCCTCCAAATTCTTCTGTTTTTACTTCACTTTGCATGCAAGCTTTCCAAATTACTTCAAATTAACTCCTATACATATAAACATTATTATTAAGCTCGAGTCACAAATATTTACACCAAAGTTAACAACATTGGGGTATAATGCAAGGAAAATTACATGCGAAAACATGGATTTTTAGCCTAACATCACCACCCCACACTTAAACTCTTGCTCATCCTCGAGCAACCTAAAACCTTGTTAACCAAACAATGTACACAAGACATCATACAATGGAGGAAGATTTTCCAATCAACACACTACACCTATGAACATGATTGATATCGACAATTGAGACCTTGCATACGCATTCGTACCTTTCCCAACATTCACCCGCCAAAATATTAATGACCAATTAAAATCCCTCATCAACCTGCCCATAACCACCAACCTCAAAGACCGACCCCTCACCAATAAGCACTCTCAACTCGTACACTCACCCAACAGAGATTTTTAATAACGTCACCTATCCTTCATGGATTCATGTTCCTCACCAAAAAATAAAAAGGTATTTTGTCCACACATTCAAATATGCATTCGAATATAATTTAAGGACATTACATATATGACCAAAGAACCACTCACTCTTACAAAGAAATTCATGTGCATTTCGTGGTTGTACCATAGGCTTACCCGTAGTGTATATCTCCACTAATATGAGCTCGCAAAGTCCAAGATCAATAAGGACTTTACGGGTTGTAATGTAGGCTAAGGGAGGGGTAGGATATATTTTGGGTATACTGACTAACCCTCCTAAGCACTTTAATCCACTACACTTAACTTTCAAATATATCTTTTTCATGACCAATTCAAGCAATGCCACGAAACCATGTACAACTTGGCTCTTTTTTCTTTAAGAACAACTATGCATTCACTAGCCCGGATCACGATGAATAGGAGGTGTCTTTTCTATATACTTTTTTTTTCTGCTTTTCTTTTTCTTCAACACTCTCCATAATTTTTTTGTTGCCCGACTGATCTTCCAAAATATACATGCACCTTTTCTCCTTTCTATGGTTCCACTCAAAAGCTACCCCAACTCTCACCTTACTCTTCTAGCGACTTAAGTGCTTTCAGAGGTAAAGGTTTAAAAAGATTTAATTAAGAACAAAATGGGAATTTGCTTGTAATGTGGGTGCCAATGAAAAGGCTTATAGGCTCAAATGGGTTATCTAAGGAGAATTTTATTCATGATGGCATAAAATCTCAATGGACAATCAAAGGAATGCCTACATCATCTCCTAAACTCATAAAGCTTACTTATTTCGCTTCGACTCACACACAAGGAAAGTTATAGACAAACACATGATAGCATAGAATTTAATCAACATCTCACATCACACAATGCACATGAGCCCAATCGGTATGGTTCCATTCCAACTCTCAAGTTTAGACAAAAGCCAAGAAATATTAAGCAATACAACACTACATGAAAATTGAGTCATGTAACTTAGAGAAAGCATCACAGCCAGGCTATTCCATCTTTCACGACATCAATTATCATTAAAACATGTAAGGAAGGTAATTTGCATGCTAAGGCCTAACTATGTTAGCATCAAATATGTCAAAAAGCACATAACAACACTCAAGTTTTCTTTCCTCGATTTCCTAAAAAATAAAAAAGTAAAAAAATTACCTGGTTCAAGTTACATCCCCTGGAAAAGAACCGATGCCTAAAGAAAAATCAAGGGGGATTATTATCTGCCTACGACTAAAAAAATATTTGTGGATTTTTTATTGGACCTTAATCCCTCATGAAAGTTGTCCAAGAGATCCATCGTCAGGAAAAGTCCAATTTTTTTTTGTTAAACTAACACAACTAAAATTTCATAAAAAATCACCTAGATAATCTCCTCACTCCACACTTAAAATTGTGCATTATCCCCAATACACACCATAAATAACAAGAGAGTTAAAGAAACTCCATGGTAGGCTAAAAGCCGAAGCATCAACAGTTCATGGGATGTTCACACTTCTCCAAAACTTGGTCCATCATGCAGGTACCTCACACTTAGTTCCAACAATCTTGTTTGCTTTTTCTTCCTTCCAGTGGTTTTCCTTTCCATGATCCTACGACATTAAATAAAATTACACTAAAAAAAATAACACAATTAAACAAAAGTAAACAAATAAAAAAAATAAAAACAAAAAAGCAGTAAAGTTGGGTTGCCTCCCAACAAGCGCCTAATTTAATGTCGTGGCACGACGCGGATTACTTTTTTCCTCCACCGCGAGCTTATGAATTGAACCCCAATTTTTGCTTCAGGATTATGATTATACTCTTGGGGCGGTACAAATTCTTACAAGCCAAAAATTAAATAAATTCTCATGCACTTTTTGGCTCTCAATCAAGGAGTGTCACCTTGACTAGACGGCCTTGAAAATTTCAAAATATAAGGCTTATCTACCTCTTCCCTTGACTCATTTTTATGCTCATATGAATCAGTTCTCATTTCACCATCTGAACTTAATGTAGAGAAGTGTCTGGAATGAGGTTCAAAGCGCTCAAATACATGAACTTCAACATTTTCGACCTCCTCAACAACAATCACACTAGAGTTAACTAAATTTGTATCTTCAATATCCTTTGATGACTCTAATATTACTTCTTCAATATCTGCATCCTTAAATTCTAGTTGGATAGATTGTTCGTGTTCTACTTTGACCTCCTCCATTAGCACCTCAATTTTAGTATCTAATTCATGCTCTTCTTGGCTACTATACCTAATATTGGCTTATTGAGCATTAAATGCTTCAACCAATTGACTCACTTGTGCCTCCAGATTGTGAATAGTAGCATCGTGCCTTTGTATGCACAGTTCTTTCTCATCATTTTTTTCCACAAGGCACCTTAGCATATCCTTGATCTCTTTCAGATCATCATCCCTGAGTTCTTTGTTCCTATTAACTTCACAAGAAAAAGTAGAACCATCATAGTAAGGGGTTGGAGGAGGATAAGAAATGTAAGTACAACCATGAAAGTGACCATCTTGACCACCACAAATATCACACATATTCCACACATAAGATTGAGTTGGGGCACATAACTCGCTCTCAGGAATATTTTGATAATTTTTCCATGAGTGGTTTCCTCCACAATGTGCATTAGGAGTATCAAAAGTAGAATTACCAACATCAAAACTTTCATAATTCCAAGATTCCATGTATCTCAAATAAAAAATAAAAATAAAATAAAATAAAAGTTCAAACCTGATACCCAACAATATTTACAGATACAGTTATACCGTTAATTCCCCGGCAACGACGCCAAAATTTGATCTCACCCAACTATGCCTTATAAAAAGGACTAAGCGATTGTTGCAAAAATATAATCCGGTTTACAAGTCCGGAGTCGAATAGGGATAGAGAACTAAGGCTTAGCTACAGTTGTTCAATATTTCCAAGAAACACAAGCCCAAACAATTTTCTAATTATAAAGATTATAATGTTTATTTCTAACTAGTTAACTAACAACTATTATAAAGTAGTAAAAGTATCACTAACAAGGATGAAATGTGAGACAAGACTAAAGAGGTCTAGAGTTATGATTTTCCCAATTGTCAGAATCCTTCCCGCTACATTTTCTATAATTTCGCCTAAATATTCTCTACCAATCGTGAGTACTTCGGGTGTTTTAATTCTCTTCCGAGAAACTACTACAATTTACTAGACATATTCTTCCGAGCTACGCTAGCTGGCACTAATTCACCGCTCACTAAGATCGCACCACGATTTCGTTATTCCTAATCCCACCTTTAAACCCTCTGTATTGATTCCTCACATATGTTAGGAGTCATGTTGTTCAACAACTACCTAACTATGTACCTTTTTCCAAACATTACATACTAAATAGGCACAGTCAATTAATGGCCATTCAATCAACATCAATAAACAAGTAGTTAAACAAGTAGAGAAATCCAACTGCTCAATTATACAAAATGCAATAGAAAAATCATCCTTCAAAAGGTTCTATCAAACCCTAGATGAGAAATTTTAGCTTCTCATAACTATACTAACAATCATGATAATAATTGAAAGCATTAAAATATTGATTACGAAAGAACGGAAGATAAAACTCCTGTGATTCGTTGCATCCCAGTGTTCTCATAGCCTTCTTGCCTCTCCAACAATGTATATCCCCTAAGAAATAGGTTTAGAACCCTTTTTATACATGTTGGGGCATGTAGGGTCGAAATTACCAAGTCCTAGCCAATATAGGATGAAATCCGCCTTAGCCATCTTGCTTGGCGCCTGACGCTAATCAGGACGCTGACATTTTCCACTATTCTGCCTTTGGAGTTTTAGTTGGTGCCTAGCACCAACCTGGGCACCAAAATCATATTCCCTCTCAAGTCTTTTGTTTTTACTTCACTTTGCATGCACGCTTGCTAAATCACTTCAAATTAACTCATACACATATAAACACAACTATTAAGCTCGAGTTACAAATATTTGCATCAAAATTAACAACATTGAGGTATAATTCAAGGAATATTACATGCGAAAATATGGATTTTTATCCTAACATCAACTACCAAGTACCAAGAGGGTTTGAAGGCTTAGAAGCTAAACAAATTTAAGAAAATAAGTTTCGTCGAAAGTCGACAAGTTGGGAATGTTATAACATGTACTTTTGGGGTGAGACCAGGGTGGTTAACATTATAAGGATGATATGTTATGAGTTATTTTATTCGTATGATAGTCGTGTGTTATGTTTTGAAGTCAAGTGAGCTGTGGAACAAAATTTGAAAAAGGTCATCACAAGTTACATTCATAAATGTGCTGAAAATTAGTTCAAATGTAGCTGAGCTTTTCTCCCAATATACTTAGAATTACGGTATGATCAACCTACAAATTGAAGATCTATTAATCTAGTTTATAAAATTATTAAATCGGTTGTCAATACGACATCATACTAGAGAGATATTCGCGTTTTCACGAAACCGCGCAAGCAGCCCTAATGGGACACACTTAGGCGGTGGATGACCCTTGACCATTTTAAAGTTCTTGGACGGCTTATTATTGGTCACTTTCGACCAAGGACAGTTCCAAAACTCTATCAACACATTTCTAACTGTTCTCGAGGGTTCCAAGTCGAATCCAAGGGTGTTTTACCTAAACCTAACTTCAAAAGTAAGCCTAAGTGAAGAAGAGAGTCTACATGGTGTTGTGATGTCATTAAGGGTGCTTGTAGGCTAAGGGAATCTGCGGTTCGAGTTTTTTCAGATTATTTAAGGTATGTATAACACCCTATTTCTTGGTATTAATCTTATCTATGTGGTGGTTAAGTTATTTGGATGAAGAATTACAAGATTGAACTTGAAGTTGTATAAGAAATTGTTGCCTCTTATTGGACTATTTTGGAGTTATGACTTCATATGGTTGGAAATCGAGGGAAATAGCTTGGTTATAATGTTCTTATTTTTTTTTTATTCTTTTCAATATGTTGATACGTTGATGATGTTATAAATAGGAAGAAGCAACCACACAATACCTAGAAGTTGTCCATGTCGTTGTTTTATCTTGTGGTGCTGTTTGATGTTACTTTTATGATGGATATATGATTGGAATATCATGTCAATATATATGTTTATATTATGGACATATTGATGTTTTTGAAAGTATAGGGGATATGGAAAAAAGAGTTGGGGTTTGGTTCCAATCCAAGCTTGCCGCTAGTCGTGTTAAATAGTAGTTTTGTATGTGACGTTGCGCACTCGTTGTTATGTAGATTGATTGGTATCATTGGGCTATTGGTATATGGTATTGGAGAAGGACCTTTTTATAGGAGATATCCTGCCCAAATTTACATAAACGAGCTACCAGCTTAAGTTACGGACTTAGCCTTTACTCAATACCAATTTTGAATCTCCTTATACTATGGTAGACTGAGTTGAGTTGTTTGAAGAGTTGCTTGGAAGCTATCAATGACTCGACGAGGTTAAGGTATGTTAAGTCTAAACCTTTCCTTCATTTTGACATGATCCAGTAACTACATGTGTTTGATAACGAGACATAAAGAGAAGTTGATATTCCTGAATTTATGTACATTTTCCTTGTCTCATAAGTTACAACATTGTCCCTTATCATTACTTTATATTCAGTTTAGCTTTGTCTTCTTTTAGCCAAGAGAGAAGAGTCCATATATATACGGTATTACAATATTTTCACCACCATCGAGCTATAATAGATGGGCAGACCCCTATTGGGAAACCTTTGATCAGATGGTAAGTTCTATACCGAGCCTACTGTAGCCGAACACCTATGAGTTAGCCCAGAATGGCCGAGATACAGAGCCTAGTATGGCCGAGCGCCTATGAACGAACCTACTACGGCAGAGCAGTTACACATATCGAGCCTTATAGGTCCGAACAACTATTTTACTTACTATATTGAGAGAGATGAGTCCTTATTAGCATGTAAGCATATTTTCAAATTATATTTGACTCCCAAGTACTTTCAGTTATTATATTATCAATTCTATTTCAGCTTTCAGTAATTATGTTTCCTTACATACTCGGTACATTATTTCGTACTAACGTCCTTTTTGTTGGGGACGCTGCATTTCATGCCTGTAGGTCCTGATAGACGGTTGGATAGACCTTCCCAGTAGACAAAGTCAAACGTCAGCTTGGTTGGTAAGCTCCACTTCCTCGGAGTTACACGATCTATACCTTGGAGTCCATTATATATATGCAGGTTTAATGGGTAGGTCGAGGCCCTGTCCTGACCATGATACAATTATGTTATCCCTAGAGGTTTGTAGATGAGTAATGTACATTTTTTTTATATCAGTATTGTGGCTTTACCAACCCTATATAGATGTTTAGTTTGGTATTACTGGTTGTAAACGTTAGTTTAAGATGATTTAGAATATGGCCTCATCGGCCTATGTTAAGGGTTACCCCTCCGGAGTTCACAGTTATAGAGTGGTACGCTCGACCGAGTAAGGCACTGGGTGCCAGCCACGCCTCTTCAGGTTTGGGGCATGACAAACTTGATATTAGAGCAGTTCTATTCTAGGGAGTATAAAAACTGTGGATGGTATAGTCTTGTTTTATGGGTGTGTTGTGCACCACACTTATAAGCAAGAGGCTACGGGGAATTTAGGACTGTCACTCTTTCTTGTTACTCTAGATCATGTGGTGGAGCTCAGCTGTAAGAATTCAAACTCCAAAATTTTATTTTATTCGTAAGTAGCTCCTTTGAGTTGTTTTTAGCTCTCGGGTTCGTAGCTTGTAGTCTTTCGTTCCCGTTACCTATTCTTAGTGGTAGTGTTTACCTAATACCTTTTGCTTATAGTGGCGATAGTGAACAATGTGAGAGTAAGGTCATGTCCTCGGGTGGGGCTGGGGGTGGGTTCCAGGGGTGGGAAGGGGGGGTAAGAAAGCCTATAGGCTGAGAGTTGGGTCTTGCAAAATTAGGACATTGACGCGGAAGTCTATAGAGTTAGGTAAGATTCTTCAGAAGAGGAAGATCAACATAGCGTGTGTTCAGGAGACTAGATGTAAGGGTACTAGGGCATGAGATGTAGACGGTTTAAACTATGGTACTCAGGAAGCGCTGGGGTAAGAATGGGGTAGGTATTTTAGTTGACAAGGACCTTAGGAAGCTCGTGGTCGAGGTTAGGAGGGTAAATTATAGGTTTATGCGTATTAAGCTGGTAGTTGGTGGGTTTACTGTAAATGTGATTAGTACATACGCTCCTCAGGTAGGTTTGCACTAGAAGGTCAAGAAGCAATTCTGGGAGGATTTGGACGACATGGTGCATAGTATCCCGCACACAAAAAAGTTGTTCATTGACGGAGATTTCAATGGTCATATTGGGGCTAGTGCTAAGGGTTATGATGATGTGTATGACGGGTTCAGTGTTGGGGATATGAATGAGGGAGGTAATTCACTATTGGCTTTTGCTAGAGCTTTTGATTTGGTTATATCTAACTCGAGTTTTCCGAAGAGGGAAGTGCACCTGGTCACTTTTCTGAATCCAATGGGAAAGACTCAGATTGATTATCTTCTCTGTAGGAAATGCGATAAAGGTATGTTCACTGACTGCAAGGTCATCCCAAGTGAGCACCTCACAACCTTACATAGACTCCTAGTTATGGACCTGGAGATGAAGAGGAGTAAGAGGAAGAGGGCGGGGTGCAGGAAACCTAAGATCAAGTGGGGTAACTTGACCAAGGACAAAGCTCAGGAGTAAGGGGAGAAGTTGTTGGCTATGAGGGCCTGGATGAGTAGGGGCGACGCGTCTAGTATGTGGTTCACAACTGAGAATTGCAGTAGGATAGCCGTTAGGGAGGTCTTAGGGGTCACGAAGGGCTCTCGTGGGGGTCATAAAATGGACTGGTGGTGGAATGGAGAGGTTCAAGGTAAGGTGGAAGCTAAGAAAGCTGCTTATTTGAAGCTAGTGGAGAGTACAAATGAGGAGGAAAAAGGACTTATTGGGAGTGTTACATAAAGGCAAAGAAAGAGGCGAAGTTAGCCGTTACGACGGCTAAGAATGCGGTGTTTGCTCGTTTTTATGAGGAGTTCGGGCGAAAAGGCGGGGACAAGAAGTTGTACCGATTGGACAAGGTGAGGGAGAGGAAAGTCCACGACTTAGACCAAGTCAAGTGCATCAAGGACGAGGATGGAAAAGTGTTGATGGACGAGACACTTATTAGGAGAAGATGACAGACATACTTCCATAAATTGTTAAAAGAGGAGGGGGATAGATGCATTGTGCTGGGTGAGTTGGAGCACTCCGATAATCGGCGGGATTTTGGGTAATGTACGTTAGAGGAGGTGGAAGGGGCAATACGTGAGATGTGCAGGGGTAGAGCGACGGGGCCAGACGAAATCCCGATGGAATTTTGGAAGAGCGCGGGGCGGGCAGGTTTGGAGTGGCTCACTGGGCTATTTAATGTTATTTGTAAGACGAAAAAGATGCCCGAAGAATAGAGGTGGAGTACGATGGTTCCGCTTTACGGGAACAAGGGTGATATACAAAATTGCAACAATTATAGGGGTATCAAGTTGTTGAGTCACACTACGAAGGTTTGGGAGAGGGTGGTGGAGGCCAGGGTGAGGAGGTGCTGTCTGTTTTCGAGAATCAGTTTGGATTCATGCGAAGGCGTTCGACTATGGAAGCGATTCATCTGGTAAGGGGATTAGTGGATCAGTACAGGGAGAGGAAGAAGGATTTGCATAAGGTGTTTATTGACCTTGAAAAAGTGTACGATAAAGTCCTGAGGGAGGTTCTATGGAGGTGTTTGGAGGTTAGCAGTGTTCCAGTAGTGTACACTAGGGTGATTAAGGATATGTATGATGATGCTAAGACTTAGGTGAGGACTGTGGGTGGTGACTCAGAGCATTTCCATGTGGAGATAGGGTTGCACCAGGGATCGGCTTTTATCCCATTTTTATTTTCCTTAGCGATGGATGTACCGTCGCGACACATCCAAGGGGAGCTGCCTTGGTGAATGCTATTTCTCGATGATATAGTGTTGATTGACGAGGCGCAAAGCGGAGTTAACGCGAGGTTGGAGGTTTGGAGACAAACCTTGGAGTCTAAAGATTTCAAACTGAGTTTGACCAAGACAGAATACTTGGAGTGCAAATTAAGTGATGGAACCCATGATGCAGACGTAGAGGTTAAGCTTGATGCTCAAGTTATCCCCAAGAGAGTGAGTTTTAAGTATCTCGGGTCTATTATCCAGGGTAATGGGGAGATTGACGAAGATGTCGCACATTGCATCGGAGCGGGATGGATAAAACGGAGGTTTGCTTCCGGTGTTTTATCTGATAAGAATGGACAGCGACTTAAGGGTAAGTTTTATCTAGTGTTGGCAACTATGCTGTATGGGGTTGAGTGTTGTCCAGTTAAGAACTCCCATGTGCAAAACATGAAAGTAGCAGATATAAGGATGTTGAGATGGATGTGTAGGTGTACCAGGAGAGATAGGATTAAGAATGAAGCTATCAGGGACAGAGTGGGAGTAGCCTCCGCGGAGGACAAGATGCGGGAGTCGAGACTGAATGGTTTGGACATGTTAAGAGAAGAAGTATTGATCCTCCTGTCAGGAGGTGTGAGAGGTTGGCCATGGAGAGTTTGAGAAGAGGTCGAGGTAGGCCTAAGAAGTACTGGGGAGAGGTGATTAGATAGGACATGGCGCTGCTTCAGCTCACTGACGACATGACCCTTGATAGGAGGGTGTGGAGGTCGAGGATTAAGGTAGAAGGTTAGTGGATAGTTTTTAATTGTTCACCGATAGTCTTAGTAGCATGAATGTTCCTTCATATTCTTAGATTTTTATTACGTTATGTGGTTTTTTTCTCCTCAGGTATTGTATTCCCCGTTGCTATTATTTGGTATTACTTATCCTTTATATCTCCCTTTTTCTTTTCTCTTCCTTCTTTCTTCCTTCCTTGCTTTCCTCTTCTTCTTCTTACCCTTCTTGATCTGGGGGTCTATTGGAAACAACCTCTCTACCTGCATTAGGTAGGGGTAAGGTCTGCGTACAGATACCCTCCCCAGACCCCACCTGTTGGGATCATACTAGGTTTGTTGTTGTTGTTGTTGTTGCGTAATGCAATGATAATTACATCCAGAAAGACAATTGGTAAAAGATTGAATATGGCTATGGAAGAGTTGAGTCAGAGGAACTCGATTTTGCATGCTTATGATGAGAAAATGTGATGTCTTCAGAAGATCATGTGTGTACTAAGACGTGTAAGCTTCTTGGTGAGGAGCCCTAAGGCATGAATATTTATCTACCCATATGGTAAAAAGAAATGAGAGAATCAGAAGGTAGATACAAGTTTTAATAAGTAAAAAAAGAAAGATGGAGAAGGGTACGAGGTACCCAGTCAGTGAAAATTATCAGTATTTAAAATTCAGGCAGAGAAATATAAGTATTTTAGTTACCGTCAACAGTAACAGAGGTATGCACAATTGGTCACAACCCTCTTCGTTATGCCCTGTGGGAGCTAACGGATATTGTTTAAGAGAAGGATGGGATATAATGATCCACCCGAGCTTAGAGTAATCCACAAGGGTGGATGGATTGTTAGCATTAGCTGACATTTCCGAAAGCTATTGAAAACATGGTAATAATTCTCCTTGTGAGACACCCCGATGGTGCACTCTGGAATAGTACATTTACATATGAATACTAGAATGTCCAGAAAAATTTAGAAGATTGGCACTAGAATCCCAGAAAGGATAAATATTTACCTTTGTCTGGCTCTAGTCCCTTATAAAGAGAGAATATTAGGCGACCCAAGAGTCAGTGGATAGATCAAGAGGAGCTAAAAGCGAAAGAATGTTTTGTTGAAGTTTTCAGAATAAGGTAATAGGTGAAAATATAAGCAGGAGAATAAGAAGAGAGTAAATAAAGTATTATGAGTAAGATGTGTTGAATGAGTGATAACGGTAAATCAAACTATGATATGATGACATAGTCTATAGTCAAGTGAAGGAAAATACAAGAGGTGACAAGCCTTGAGACAATAAAAGAGTATAGGAAAAAAGTCATGTCCTCATTTCGAGAAATGAGTTGGTGAGTCCAACATGATTATTAGAAAACAAATTGAGACCCAGAGTAATAAAAATCAGCATGGGCTAGTGAACAAGATAAACTGAACATCATTAGGAATCAAATGATGTATTTATAGTCGTCATCAAGAGAATTTCAAAGATCGTGTTCCAGCAATAATAGAATGGACAAAAGAAGAATAACCTTTAAAGGTCATTTAGGAAGCCGCTCCGCCAAAGCAAGAACTTTGAGAAAATTTAAGCTTAAGGGACTAAGTGTGCCAGTTACACTAGGTGTCACCGTTGTGCGTAAGATATTCAAATATCCTTGGTACAGAAGGGTTATCGCAAGGCGAGTAAGAGTCACTAAAGACATGAAAAGACGTCAAAGATGAAGAGGTAAAATATTTATAATTAAGTCTTTATAACAATAAATGTTAATGCTCTCCTAAAGGGGGGAAGATGGTGTGATATGGTATTAAGTCGGAGTTAAGTGGTTCAGGTAACTATGGAATAGTAAAGGAAGAATGCGGGAAAATGGTAAAAGTAATGATATTGCATTTATTCAGATCCTATAGATATGCTACGACTCCAGAATGTTATCAAGAACGACGCTAGGGAGAGGCAGTAAGGGTCCCACACCAGATGTTATTGATAAAACAAAGTGGGAACGAACACTAGATACATTAAGAGCTACTGCAAAAATGTTAGTTAAGACAAAAGACATAACCCAAGAGAAGTTACACAAAATATAAATATGAGCATGGACTGACGAGTAGTTAGTAGTTGATTCAAGAAGAGCTTAGTTATATCTATACAAGAGGTCTCAGATAAATCAATAGATCATGCAAGATAAACGTAGTGAAACCCATCATGGAAATTCAGTCTCGCAGATACGACATCATAATCCTTGGGAAATATTCAGATAGGAGTTGGGGTAATAAAGGGTACCGTATAAATGTTACAAAAATAAAAGAGAGTGACACTAGGGAGACAATCAAAATTTCAGATTCAGAAGCAATCCTACGAGCACAAGGGCATGGAGGTAAGTAACTAAGGATAATGACATGAGAGTAAGAATATCTGAAATTTCGTGGGGTATACTTTTAATAAGATCGTAGCCTTACAAAAGTAAGAGGGTCTTCCCTAAGCACTGCAACGAAAGACTAGCTGAGAAAATAAGGAAGAAGGCTTCAAGCTAAGCATAGTGACCTAAAGATGAAATGATCTTATAACAAGAGTCTCACTACAACATTGTATACACTCCATAAGAAAGAGGCACCTATCGTGGCTAATGAACGAAAAAAAGTAATATTTGAGATCATATGAGTTGCACAAAATTCCAATAGGTGTGGGCACTAAGATAAGCCAAGTACTCATACCAGTGGTGCATAACGACCAGGAAAATAATTGCTTACTTTTTAAAGAAGCTGAGAAGGCGCAAAATGAATTATTCGATCAATGACCCAGAGTTAGTTACATTATGAATGCACTTAAGATTTCAGAGTATTATCCATGCAACATATATGTTGACATTCCTACAGCTATAGGAGACTATGTTATAAGTTAAAAGAAAGAATTGAGTCCACCTCATAGACAAAGGCTTGAATTGTTAGAAGATTATATTATGGATGTCCCATAGCGTCCACCAAAGGCAAAAGTAATAACTACTACCCTGAGCTGAAAATCGGAAGATAGCTTGCCTACTTACAGGCTGAGAGGGAAGAGGAAACTAAAGAGTTACATCAACTAAGTAAATCAGGAGTCTTACTATTAGACCCAACTAACTATAGAAATCGTGATTCAAAAGCTTGCAAAATCACTCTTAATATCAGAGGTCCAAAAGAGATAGTACAACAACCATATTCTATAGCGGATCTACAATAAAGCCAATTAGAAAAGTACCAGCCTTATAAGGAGTAAGTATGAAGCTCCCGCTGGATTGTATATGCAGCAGAGTGTGCAAGTATTATAGTAGAGCTTCAACTTGTGGATGTGAATTCCACCTATGTGGAAGGGTAGTTATGAAAGAGACAAAAAATATGATGCTAGATTTAGAGGTAAGGTAAAGGTGAAGAAGGTACGAGATACTCAAGTGCAGAAGATTGTGAATAGTCTAGACTTAAATAGAGGGTTAGAAGCACCGTGATTCAGTACCCACAAATGGTAGTTGTGTCGTCAGTGGCATATCTTCTAGCCTATGGTTTCTAGGTACCCAGAGGTCTAGTTAAGAGAGTAAATAAGAGCTACAGACGATGTGATGTCTCGCTTGATGTTCCAAAATAACTTAAGGAAATCAATGGTGCTATCAAGTTAAAGGAAAGTTGCGAGTAGTATAAATAGATATGTGTATGTCGCAAGCTAAAGTATGGTAGAGTGACAAGGTTTTAGGTAGACACGAGTACGGATAATAAAAGGTACGTGAGAAGGTGACGAGAATAGGTAAGCCCCCGAGATTAAACACATAAAACAACAGAGCTGATGGTTTCCGTAAGTATAAAAAAAACTCAGTGCATCTTGAATAAACTCGGAGGAGTTTAAGACTAAAAGCATTTAGAAAAGAGGGAATGCTGCCCTGGTAGTAGAATAACGGTGTAATTGTGATAAATGATAAGTGGATGACATTTAGGTCTTCGATTGGGGTAATGATTTAGAGAAAAAAGGATTAAATGAATTGCACAAGATTAGAATACCCCCATAAGATTAACCACATTGGATGCTATGAAATACGGTTAATTAAGTATTGTATCATCCCTAGGTGGATCAGGAAAATGACTTCAAATGTTCCCTGATGACACATGAGCCCTAACGACAATGTACTACGTAAGAGGTTTCAAGTTATTAGTGGTAGATTATAGATCAAAATTAAGGTGAATTAACAATAGGCGGATAAAAGTTTCAAAGTATAAGAGAATATTAGGCCTCTTAAGATGAAAAATAATGAGGAAGAACTAAAGGATTTAGATTTATACATATAGGATAAGCATCAAGAATAACCTGGAGTTGGGTAGCAAACTTTGGTAATAATAAACTGAAATAAATGTTATGGTATAGTATAACCTAACAAGATGTATTAAAGCCGTAAGGATAGATACACAAGGCTACGAAACAAGATAAAGTAATAGTCGTAGGTTCAAAAACGTACCGAGCGAAGAAATTTAGTACACCTATATATACCGGGAGGAATAACATTTCATAGTTCTGTATATGTTCCCAAAGTGAGGCCTGGAGATTGGCTAAAAGCTAGAGGAAAAAGGATAAAAGAGTCACATAGGCGCGCATACAAGGACATAAACGTAGAGGCTGCATGATAGAAGGTCGGAACAGTTGCGAGATTAGAAGAATTCCGACAACAAGTTCTGGTGTGAGAAAGAGACCTAAAGAAGGGAATGCCCTGTAAATTCAAATTTATTCACGTAAAAGTTGCCTACATGGAAAGGACAATATTAAAATATTCGTAACAACAATGGGTTATGAGACTGATAAGCGTATCAGCCAACATTCGAGGACGAATGTTCCAAAGGGGGGAATGATGTTACACCCCATGTTTTCGACGTAAGAGTACATCGTAAGTCAATTGAGGTAACCTCAAAAGTGAAATCATCTTTGAAAAGTTCACAAAGTTAGTTAATCATGTTAATATGGAGGTTAAAAATATTTAAGATCACAAATACCAAGTACCAAGAGGGTATGAAGGCTTGGAAGCTAAACAAATTGATGAAAACAAGTTTTGTCGAAAGTCGACAAGTTGGGAACATTATAACATGTACTTTTAGGGCGAGACTAGGGTGCTTAACATTATAAGTATATTATGTTATGAGTTATTTTAGTCGTATGATAGTGGTGTGTTATGTTTTGAAGTCACGCAAGCTGTGGAACAAAAGTTGGAAAAGGTCATCACAAGTTACATTCATAAATGTGCTGAAAATTAGGTGAAATGTAGCTGAGATTTTATCCAATATACTAGGAATACAGGATGATATACCTACCAAATGCAAGATCTACAAGTATAGGTTCTAACGCATTAAACCGTTCATACATACCACATTGGAGTAGAGAGATATTTGCAATTTTGTGAGACCGCGTAAGCAGCTCCCAATGGGACCCACTTAGGCGGTGGACGACCCTTGAACATTTTAAAGTGCTTGGACAGATTATTTTTGGTCATTTTCTACCAAGAACAGATCCCAAACTCTCTCAACACCTCTCTAATAGTTCTCAAGGGTTCCAAGTCTACTCCAAGGGTGTTTTACCTAAACTTAACCTCAAAAGTTAGCCTAAGCGAAGAAGAGTCTCCATGATATTGTGATGTGATTAAGGGTTCTTATATGCTAAGGGAACCTTTGGTTCGCATTTTTTCAGATTATTTAAGGTATGTATAATACCGTATTTCGTGTTATTAATCTTATCTATGTGTTGGTTAAGTTATTTGGATGAAGAATTACAAGCTTGAACTTGAAGTTGCATAAGAAGTTGTTGTCTCTTATTGGACTATTTGGAGTTATGACTTCATATGTTCGTAAATCGTGGTAAATAGCTTGGTTAGATTATTCTTATTTATCTTATTCTTGTCAATATGTTGATTATGTTGATGATGTTGTAAATAGGAAAAGAAGCAACCACACAATACCTAGAAGTTGTTCATGTCGTTGTTTTATCTTGTGGGGTTATCTGATGTTACTTCTATGATGGATATATGATTGGAATGTCATGTCAATATATATGTTTATATGCTGTACCTATTGATGGTGTTGTAAGTATAGGGGAGATGAGAAAAAGAGTTGGGGTTTGGTTCCAATCCAAGCTTGCCGCTCGTCGTGTTAAATAACAACTTTGTGTGTGACGTTGTGCACTTCTTGTTGTGTAGATTGCTTGGTATTGTTGGTCTGTAGGTATATGGTAGTGGAGAAGGACCTTTTTACAGGGGAAATTCTGCCCAAATTTATATAAACGAGCTACTAGCTTAAGTTACAGACTTAGCTTTTACTCAACACCAGTTTTGAATCTCTTTATGTTATGGTAGACTAAGTTGAGTTGTTTAAAGAGTTGCTTGGAAGCTATTAAGGACTCAATTATGTTAAGGCTAAACCTTTCCTACATTTTGGCATGATCCAGTAACTACATGTGTTTGATTACGAGATATAAAGAGAAGTTCAAATTCCTGAATTTATGTATATTTTCCTAGTCTCATAAGTTACAACATTCTCCCTTATCAGGACTTCATATTAAGTTTAGTTTTATCTTCTTTCATCCAAGAGATCATTAAGTCTATATATATACGGTATTACAGTATGTTCACAACCATCGAGCTATAATCGATGGGCAGGCCCTTATTGGGCAACCTCTAATCAGATGGTAAGTTATATACCGAGCCTACTGTGGCCGAGCCCAGAATGGCCGAGATATAGAGCCTAGTATGGACAAGTGCTTATGAGCGAGCCTACTATGGCAGAGCAGTTATACATACCGAGCCTTATAGGTCTGGACAACTATTTTACTTACTATATTGAGAAAGATGAGTCAATATCAGCAGGGAAGCATATTTTCAAATTATTTAACTCCCAGCTACTTTCAGTTATTATATTATGAGTTCACTTTTAGCTTTCAGTTATTCTATTGCCTTACATACTCTGTACATTATTTTGTACTGACGTCCTTTTTGCTGGGGATGCTGCATTTCATGCATGCGGGTCCTGATAGACATCTGGATAGACCTTTCCAGTAGACAAAGTCAAATATCAGCTTGGTTGGTAAGCTCCACTTCCTCAGAGTTACCAGGTCTATACCTTGGAGTCCATTATATATATATATATATACAGGTTTGATGGGTAGGTTGAGGCCCTGTCCTGACCATGATACAACTTGTTATCCCTATAGGCTTGTAGACGAGTCCTGTACATTTTCTTATATCAGTATTGTGGCTTTACCATCCCTATGTACATCAGCGTGGTTGGTAAGCTCCACTTCCTCGGAGTTACCAGGTCTATACCTTGGAGTCCATTATATATATATATATATATATATATATATACACACACACACACACACACACAGGTTTGATGGGTAGGTTGAGGCCCTGTCCCGACCATGATACAGCTCGTTATCCCTAGAGGCTTGTAGACGAGTCCTGTACATTTTCTTATATCAGTATTTTGGCTTTACCAGCCCTATGTAGATGTTTAGTTTTGTATTGCTGGTTCTAGACGTTATTTTCATATGATTCAAAATATGTCCTCATCGGCCTATGTTGAGGGTTACCCCTCCAGATTTCACAACTACAGAGTGGTACGCTCGGGCCGAGTATGGCACCGAGTGTTGGCCATAACTCTTCAGGTTTGGGGAATGGTATTTCACTTATGTGAACTTCTTGAGTATTCTGTAATGATGAATTGGTAAAGTTTGAGATTTCGAGATGTTAGATATTCTTTGATTATTCTGTGGTCCTTACCTTCTTGTGCATTCACCTCTATTTTTATATTTTGTAAATATTGTTGTTGAATTATTTATGTTGATGATTTGAAATGTTTTGGGAATCGACTTACACGCTGCAATGGAATTGAAATGTTATGAAGGAATAAGGACAGGTTATGATATGAACAGATGATGATATGGTGGGATCGGATGCGTGCTGCAAAGGATTTGATATGTAGTAATTGCTTCTGATTGTTGAGTTATCCACGATATTGTGATATGAGACTTGAGACTTTGTCATTTTGGGGCTCTCTGGCAGTTGACCTTAAGTCTGTTTATATGAGTTTATTACTTTATTTCAATTCTTGTTTTTCTATTATTATCATTTTGTGCAGGTTATTTGTAATTGACTTTCCATAGCCTCATTACTTTTTGTTGAGGTTAGGCTCGGCACTTACCGATTACATGGGCGGTTGTATTCATGCTACACTTCTACACTTATTGTGCAGATACTGGTGTTGGTCCCAGCGGCGCATAGCAAGACTTCTTGGATTCAGGTATTTTTGGAGACTTTAGGTACATCTGCACGACGTATGTGGCCCTGAAGTCCCCTTTTCATTTTGTATTTATTATTTATTTAGATTCAAACAGTTGTATTTTGTTCAGATCGTATCTGTAGTACTTTAAATGCTCATGTATTCGTGACTTAGATTCTGGGATATGTTTAGATGTTGTCATTTAGTATTTTATTAGTCTATTTCAAATGATTGCAGTTTATTATTCTTAATGATTTGATTATGAATTGGTAAAATTGATTAAGTAATTAGCTAACGTTGTCTTGCCAAGAAAGTGAAATGTTAGGCGCCATCACGGTTCCGAGGGTGGGATTTCGGGTCGTGACAAGTTAGTATCAGAGCACTAGGTTGCCTAGGACTCACGAGTCATGAGCAAGCTTAGTAGAGCCTAGAGACTGGTATGGAGACGTCTGTACTTATCTTCTATAGGCTATAGGTCTTTAGGAAAATTTCACTTCTTTCTTTCTCTATCGTGCAACTTTATTCCATTACTGAAGCTTGAACCATTCTATTCTTGTTCTCTCGCAGATGGTGAGAACACGCATAAAATCTACAACGGGGCAGAAGTCAAAGCCCCCTGTTTCAGCCACTACCAAGGATAGAGGTCGGGGACGGGGTAGGGGTCGAGATAGAGGCAGAGCTCAATGTAGAGCACGTGCAGCATCACTCACTGTGGAGCCTCAGATTGATCATGTGGAGGAGATCCCAGTTCAGACCCCACCATTCGGACCTGTTCAAGTCCCGAAGGTTTATATTGCCACTCATGTACTTCAGGACACTCTAGTCCGCTTAGTTGACTCATGGATAGTGTGGCTCAGGCTGGAGTATTTCCTATGGCACGGCTGTATCTCATGCTGGGAGAGGAAGATAGACTTCTTCCACTCACACTCCGGAGTTGATGACTCCCATATATCACACTTCAACGATTCCATCCGTTGGAGTAGTTCAGCATGTCATTGCTACATAGTTCAGGGGGAGGACTGCGATGTCTTCTGAGGGATTGAAGAGGTTAGATAAGTTCACCAAGCTCTTTTCTATTCAGTTTGATGGCACAGCTTCTAAGGACCCACAGGAAAATTTGGACCATTTCCACGATGCATTCGTAACATGGGTATTGTGGAGTCCATGTATTCGACTTTGCAGTGTTACAAATGACCATTTCCGCTAAGAGTGGTGAAAAGAGTTTGAGAGGAGCGGACCACCCGGTTCACCCCCGTTTACTTGGGATCCATTTTTGCAGCTATTTTTGGAGAAGTTCATTCCTTTCATTCTAAGAGAGGAGTAACGTAGGCAGTTTGAGAACCTCCAGTAGTGTGGCATCACTGTTACCCAGTACGAGACCGGGTTTGTGGATCTAGCTTGTCATGTAGCTATTTTGATTCTCACAGATAAGGAATGGGTGAGGAGATTTATTAACGGTCTTACTTTCGGTATCAGGCTACAGAGGGCCAAGGAGACATGGGATGATGTTTGTTTCCAAAGGGCCGTAGAGACTACCAGATGAGTCGAGATGATTCGTTGTCGGGGTAGAGAGACGGTGTCTAAGAAGAGGCCTTGTCATTTTGGTAGTTTCAGTGGTTCCTCATCTAGAGGAAGAGGGCCTTTTGGTAGTGGCCATCCTCCCAGACGAAAGATAATATGAAACAAGACGAAAGATATAACCATATAATGATAATGATAATGGGAATGAAACAATAAGAAATTTACGGAAAGTTAACAACACAGAATCAAGAAGTTAATACAACATGGAAGGAAACAAGGATTTACATGTTAAGGAAATAAACAACCAAGGAAAATACAGCTAATAGAGAAATATCAACAAGGGCCACTACCGAGGTACCCCCTTGTAGTCCCAAACCATAAAAGTAACTCACAATCTTTACTTATATCACCGTGTGAGCCTTTACATTTAGTTTTGAAAATTATTTTTTCCCGAAATAGAACCCCGCGTTTTAGCCAACCTTATCACACTGCATGACTTCTAGTAGTTCCCCTACTAGCCGCACGTATCAAGCCTACTTTATCTCACAATATGCATTTCAATACCAGACCTTATACCACTGCATGCATATCAATATCACAACGTATCACAATTCGCACCTCAAGTGCCCAATATTATAACTTGTCAACAAAGCAAAACAATAATAGAATTTGACAATACGGAGCCCACGCCTCAACCACAATGTTCACGAAGTCTCAAAAATAACAACCATGCGAATAACTCAAAAACTGATATTTCACAATTTAAACTTTGCTTCAATAGGAACTACGACCTTTGCAACTCAATATCAAATTCAACAACAAGATATTGCAAGATTAGCAAATTTTAAGTAAGGATTTAACAGTGAAATAATGAATACGGAACAAAATAAAGCTAGAAATTTAACTAAAGATGTAGGAAAATTTGAAAATAAGAGATAAAACAAGTAGACATGTGAAATTAGACTAAATATGATGACTACATGTTAAAGTAACTCAATTAAAGCATGAAATAAAACTACATAGCTAAATTGGGTATGCTATGAACAGATTATGATATGAACATATGATGATATAGTGCCGCAATGTATTTGATATGTTTTAGTTGCTTGATATTGTTGATTTATCCTCGGTATTGCGATATGAGAATTGAGACTTTGTTATTATGTGGCTCTCTGATAGTTGACCTTCGGGTCCGTTTATTTAAGTTTATTTTTTATTTGTATTCCTGTTTTTCTGTTATTATCATTTCGTGCAAGTTATTTGTAAGTGACTTGTCACA
Organism: Nicotiana paniculata; assembly: GCA_005239505.1. NCBI lineage: Eukaryota > Viridiplantae > Streptophyta > Magnoliopsida > Solanales > Solanaceae > Nicotiana > Nicotiana paniculata. Next base: position 58,586 of record ML322818.1, read on the forward strand.
ACCTCGTCACTACTTTATCGAGGTTAGGCTCGACAATTACAAAGTACATAGGGTCGATTGTACTCATGCTACATTTAACGAAGGATTAAGCAAAAAGAGCAAAAGAACTAGAAAGTAGTGATAACTACTTCTTCTTGAAACTAACCAGAAAGAGCAAAAGACCGTGAGGTTAGGCACCATCAAGGTCCGAGTGAAATTCCGAGTAGTGATAATTACTTGTTCTTGAAACTAACCAGAAAGAGCAAAAGAACTTGAAAGGAAAGAAAAGCAAAAAGGTAATTACAAACAGAAGCGTCAAAGTGCAAGTAACGAATGATAATAGCTTTTCTGCGTGGTAGTTTGTAAATCCTCTTCTGTGATGACCAATTCCCACCTGCATGACCACACCTACGGCCAGACCCTCTGCAGGTGCGATGACACCCTAAGAACCACACTTCAACAAAACACTAAGTCCAAAAATGATCTGATTTTTATCCAATTCACACTCGGGGCCCCTGGACCTTGTCCTAATATACCAACAAGTTACAAAACACATAACAGACCTACTCGATGACTAAAATCACATCAAACAACGTACATTCTATGAATTGCAACCCAAATTCAAGCATATGAACTATGAACTTCCAAATTCCGAAACGAACGTCGATTCATACCAAAAAAACTGTTATTAAAACCAAAATTTGCACACAAGTTATAATTGAGATACGGACCTATTCCAACTTTCATAATCTCAATAAATCGCGATCCGACACCGATATCAATAAATTCAACTCCCGATCAAATTTCACAAAAATCTTTCATTTTCCAACTTTCACCAAATCGTGCCGGAACGACCTACGTATCTCCGAATCAAGATCCGGACACACTCCTAAGACCCTAATCACCATACAGAACGATTGGAACCATCAAAAATCTAATTTGGAGTCATCTTAACACAAGTCAAACTACGATTATCTCCTAGAACTTAACCTTACAACTTAGGGACTATGTGTCCCCTTACACTATGAAACTCACCCGAAACCAAAACCAACCACCCCGGAAAGTTACATATCCTCAATATAGATTATAGGAAGCATTATTTAGGGTATCGGGGGCTAAAATACTCAAAATAATCGACCGAGTCATTACACAAGTTTTCAAAGTGTGAGTTTTGCTTGAAATTCAATTGTCTTTTTGGTCCATGTTGTATCTTCTATGGGCATTAAATTGGATCCTAAGAAGATTGAAGCAGTTCAGAAATGGCCCAGACCTACTTCAGCTACATATATTCGGAGCTTCCGGTGTTTGGCATGTTATCACCTGTTCGTAAAGGGTTTTTCATCTATCTTAGCCCCATTAACCAAGTTGACTCAAAAAGGTTCTCTTTTCAAATGGTCTGATGAGTGTGACGAGAGATTTCAGAAGATCAAGACTGCATTGACTATAACTCCAGTGTTGGTGTTGACTCTAACTCTTTGTATTATTATGTGTCGTGTATTGGGCATGGCACGTTGTTGATGCAAGATGATAGGGTGATTACCTATGCGTATCGGCAGTTGAAGGTTCATGAGAAGAACAACCTCGTTCATGATTTAGAGTTGGCAGTTATTGTTCATGCATTGAAGATTTGGAGGCATTACCTCTATGGCATGTTGTTTGAGGTATTCACAGATCACCGGAGTCTACAAAACTTGTTTAAGAAAAACGATCTAAAATTGAGGCAATAGAGGTGCTTAGAGTTGTTAAAAGACTATGATATCACCATTTTGTACCATCCCGGGAAGGCCAAAATGGTGGTCGATGCCTTGAGAAGGAAGGCTGAGAGTATGGGAAGCCTTGCATATATTCCAGTTGGTGAGAGACTACTAACCGATCAGCTCGTGAGGTTAGATGTATCGGATCCTAGACAAGTTCATTCTTACGTGGTTTATCGGTCTTCTTTTTATGAGCGCATTAGAGATCATCAATATGAAAACCCCCATTTACTTGTTATTAAGGAGACAATGCAGCACAACGATGCCAATGAGGTTTCTATTGGGAATGATGGGGTGGTGCGGATGCAGGGTCAGATTTGTGTGCCAATGTGGATGGGCTGCGTGAGTTGATTCTTGAGGAGGCCCACAGTCGTAGTATTCCATTCATCTGGCTCCCGCTAAGATGAATCAGGATTTGAGGCAACATTATTGGTGGAGAAGATTGGATAAAGATACAGTAGATTATATGGCTTGGTGTTTGAACTGCGTGCAGGTGAAGTACGTGCATCAGAGGTAAGGCGTTTTTCTTAAGAGACTTGCGATTACCGAGTGAATGTAGGGCATATCACCATGGGTTTCATTGTTGGGCTCCCATGGACTTTGAAGAAATATGATGTAGTCTGGGTCATTGTGGATAGATTGACCAAGTCCGTGCATTTCATTCCGGTGGAAGCTACCTATTCTTTAGAGCAGCTGGTTCAGATCTATATCTAGTAGATTGTTCGTCTTCACGGTGTGCCGGTGTCTATTATCTCCGACCGAGGCACGCATTTCACATCACATTTCTGGAGAGCCGTGCGGCATGAGTTAGGCACACAGGTTGAGTTGAATATATCATTTCACCCCAGACGAATGGACAATCTGAGCTCACCATTCAGATCTTGGAGGATATGCTACATGCAAGTGTTATGGATTTCGGGGGTTCACGGGATCAGTTTCTACCACTTGTTGTGTTTGTACAAAAATAACTACTAATCGAGTATTCATATGGCTCCTTATAAGGCCTTACTTGAGAGGCAATTTCCTTCTCTAGTTGGTTGGTTTGAGCCGGGGTAGGCTAGATTGTTGGGCACTGCTTTGGTACGGGATGCCTTGGAGAAAGTCAATATGATTCAGGATTAGCTTCATACAACCCAGTCTAGGCAAAAAAGTTATGTTGATCGGAAGGTTCAGGATGTAGCTTATATGGTGGGAGAGAGGGATTTGCTCAGAGTTTCACCCATGAAGACTGTGATGAGGTTCGAGAAGAAGGGCAAGTTGAGCTCTAGGTATATTGATCCTGTTGAGATCCTTGAGAGAGTTGGTCAGGTGGCTTACAGACTTGCATTGACACCCAGCTTATCGACAGTTCACCCGGTGTTCCATGTTTCCATGCTGTGGAAGTATTACGGTGATTCGACCCATGTATTAGATTTTAGTTCCGTCCAATTGGACAAGGAGTTGACTTATGAGGAGGAGTTTGTGGCTATTCTAGCCTGGCAGTTTCGGATGTTGAGATCTAAGAGATATCCCTTTGTGAGAGTGTAGTGGGGAGGTCGAATGATCGAGGCAGCTACGTGGGGCTCCGAGGCCGATATGTGGAGTAGATACCCACACCTTTTTGCCAGCCAAGGTACTTTTCTATGTCAGTCGAGCACGCACATTTCTTTTAGTAGTGGAGAATGTGAGTACTAACCCTTATTTTCATGTTCCGAGACCTCTATTTGCTTCATTTGATGTTTCTCAATTTGTGTGCAATCCATGTCTTTTTTCCAGAAAGGTTTTATGTAAAAATTCAAAAAATATGATTTTTGGCTTTAAAAATAACTTGAATTGACTACGGTTAATATTATGTGTAAAAGATCCTGGATCGGTGTTCTAACAATTCCAGCATGTCCATATTGTGATTTTGGACTTGAGCGTATGCCCAAAATTAAATTCGGAGGTCCCTAGGTTTATTTGACTTATTTTGCTGAAAGCAAGAAATTTGAAAGTTTAAAAATTTGGTAGGTTCTAATGTAGGTTTACTTCATGACTATCGGGTTTGGATTTTTATTTTGAGACTTGGAATAGATCCATTTTTCAATTTGAAACATGTCTGCAAAATTTGGTGCAAATCAAAGTTAGTTTGATAGGATTCTGATGCTTAGTTGTGATTCTAGTTGGTCTTGAGTTCCCTTTGAAATTTCATTTGTTTTGATGTTTTAGATGTAATTTTGGTGATTTGATCACGCGATCAAGTTCGTATGATATTATTAAACTTGTGTGCATGTTTCGTTTGGAGCCTGTGGAGCTCGAGTGAGTTTCAGAGGTGCTACAAATTAGTTTTGGATGAAATATAATAGCTGATATGCTTTCAGCTCTAGTGTTGATCTGTAGATCTCACATTTGCGAGGTATGGCTCGCAAATCTGAGCCTCGCTTTTCCGAATATGATTTCACATTTGCGAGCAGGGTTACGGGCTGGTATCTTTCAATTGCGAGGGTATGGTTCGCATTTGCGAGCTGGCTAGGGGCGCTTTTGGGATTTGCGATCATTTTGGTCGCATTTGTGACCCTTAGAAATTTAGGACATCTTCGCATTTGTGAAGAATTTGTCCGCATTTGCGATGCCTGGCAATATAGGACATCTTCGCACTTGCGAAGAATTTGGCTGCATTTGCGAAGGGTTGGTTATTCGCAGTTGCGATCTTATTGCCGCATATGAGACATTTGGTCTCCTGATACAAGGTTCGTATTTGCGACCTTTGTTTCACATTTGCGATGTTTGCAATTGCAAGCAAGACATCAATATTACGACATCTGCAGTTGGGAAAAAGAGGGTAAAATTGGGACTTACCTCATGTTACACCATCTCTCAACCCTAAACACCATCAAATGAATTTTTCTCTAGAAATTGATGATATTGTAAAATTGAGGCTTAGACCTCAAATTGAGGTCATATGTCAAAACAAATCACATAATCGGGCTCGAGGGTGAATGGGCATCGGGTTTTGGTCCGAATCTCAGGTTTTAACCAAGCGAGCTCCTGATTGACTTTTTAAAAATTGATCAAAATTGAACCTTTTTCATCAATGAGTTGTTTCTAAAGCTTATTTTGAATCATTTGATCGATAATTTACTGATTTGGTTGGTTTGGAGGCTTGTTCAAAAGGCAAAGTCGTGATTGATTGATTGCTTTGTTCGCGGAGTGAGGTACGTGTTGTGTCTAACCTTGACCTGAGGGAATTTGGATTTGTTGAATTAATTGTTATGTGAATTATGTGAGAAAATAGCGTATATTCATGGTGACGAGTGTATTACGTTGTCATGGGATTTAGCATGCTGGATTGAAATATGTATTTCCATGTTTTCATTTATTCAATGATATCTCTTGTTAAATGCTTTAATTGTTACATATGTTTACTTGACATCTATGCCATATTTGTTATTTGTTATTTAATTATTACTTTCCTTAATTTATTTATTCCTCACACGATTTATGTTTATTTAGTACATGTTTCTACTTGCCTTAATTGTATATCTTAATTTCCACATGTTTTACCTGCTCTTATTGTTCTTATGTTATTTGATGCACTCAATATTATTGTTTCACTTATTTGAACTGTTTAACTCTTCCGTAATGATGAATTAGTAAAGTTTGAGATTTCGAGATGTTAGATATTTTTCGATTATTCTGTGGTTCCTTACCGACTTGTACACTAACCATTTTTATGTTGACAATTTTTAAATAATGTTGTTGAATTGTTTATGTTGATGATTTGAAATTGTTAGGGGATCAGGTTGCACGCCATAACGGAATTGAATGGTATTGAAATTTTATGAAGGAATAAGAACGGATTATGATATGAACAGATGATGATATGGTGGGATTGGGTTGCGTGCCGCAATGGATTTGATATATTTTAATTGCTTGAGATTGTTGATTTATCCTTGGTATTGCTTGAGATTGTTGATTTATCCTTGGGTAGAAATTGAGGATATTGTAAAATTGAGGCTTAGACCTCAAATTGAGGTCATATGTCAAAACAAATCACATAACCGGGCTCGGGGGTGAATGGGCATCGGGTTTTTGTTTGAATCTCGGGTTTTTACCAAGCGAACTTCCGATTGACTTTTTAAAAATTGATCAAAATTGAACCTTTTTCATCAATGAGTAGTTTCTAAAGCTTATTTTGAATCATTTGATCGATAATTTACTAGATTTGGTTGGTTTGGAGGCTTGTTCAAAAGGCAAAGTCGTGATTGATTGATTGCTTTGTTCGCGGAGTGAGGTACTTGTTGTGTCTAACCTTAATTTGAGAAAATTTGAATTTGTTGAATTAATTTTTATGTGAATTATGTGGGAAAACGGCATATATTCAAGGTGACGAGTGTATTACGTTGTCATGGGATTTAGCATGCTGGATTGAAATGTGTTTTTCCATGTTCTCATTTATTCCATGATATCTCTTGTTAAATGCTTTAATTGTTACATGTGTTTACTTGACATCTATGACATATTTGTTACTTGTTATTTAATTGTTACTTTCTTTAATTTGTTTATTCCTAACACTATTTATGTTTATTTAGTACATGTTTCTAATTGACTTAATCATATATCTTAATTTCCACATGTTTTACCTGCTCTTATTGTTCTTATGTTATTTGATGCACTCAATATTATTGTTTTACTTATGTGAACTGTTTAACTCTTCAGTACTGATGAATTAGTAAAGTTTGAGATTTCGAGATGTTAGATATTCTCCGATTATTCTGTGGTTCCTTACCGACTTGTACACTCACCATTTTTATGTTGACATTTTGTAAATATTGTTGTTAAATATCAAAGTGCAAGTAACGAATGATGATTGATTTTCTGCGTGGTAGTTTGTAAATCCTCTTTTGTGATGACCAAGGCACCTGCGTGACCACACCTATGGCCAGACCCTCCGCAGGTGCGATGACACCAGAAGAACCACACTTCAGCAAAACACTAAGTCCAAAAATGATCTGTTTTTTATCCAATTCACACTCGGGGCCCCTGGACCTTGTCCTAATATACCAACAGGTTACAAAACAGATAACGGACCTATTCGATGCCTAAAATCACATCAAACAACGTAAATTCTATGAATCGCAACCCAAATTCAAGCCTATGAACTATGAACTTCCAAATTCCGAAACCAACGCCGATTCATACCAAAAAAATTGTTATTGAAACCAAATTTTGCACACAAGTTATAATTGACATACATACCTATTCCAACTTTCACAATCGCCATAAATCGTGATCCGACACCGGTATCAAGAAAGTCAACTCCTGATCAAATTTACCAAAAACCTTTCATTTTCCAACTTTCGCCAAATCATGCCGAAATGACCTACGGACCTCCGAATCGATATCCGAACACGCTTCTAACACCATAATCACCATACAGAGCGATTGGACCATCAAAACTCTATTTTGGAGTCATCTTCACACAAGTCAAACTACGGTTATCTCCTACGACTTAACCTTACAACTTAGGGACTATGTGTCCCCTTTCACTCTGAAACTCACCCGAAACCAGACCACCTCGGAAAGTTACATAACCTCAATATAGAGTATAGGAAGCATAATTTAGGGGATTAGGGATAAAATACTCAAAATGATCGACCGAGTCATTACACAAGTTTTCAAAGTGTGAGTTTTGGTTGAAATTCAGTTGTCTTTTTGGGACATGTTGTATCTTCCATGGGAATTAAAGTGGATCCTAAGAAGATTGAGGCAGTTTAGAAATGACCCAGACCTACTTTAGCTACAGATATTCGGAGTTTCCTGGGTTTGGCATGTTATCACCTATTCGTAAGGGTTTTTTCATCTATCTCAGCCCCATTGACCAAGTTGACTCAAAAAGGTGCTCTTTTCAAATGGTCTCATGAGTGTGAGGAGAGCTTTCAGAAGATCAAGACTGCATTGACTACAACTCCAGTGTTGGTGTTGCCTACGGGTTCGGGGTCTTACTCTATGTATTATGATGTGTCATGTATTGGGCATGTCACGCTGTTGATGCAAAACGATAGGGTGATTGCCTATGCGTCTCGGCAGTTGAAGGTTCATGAGAAGAACAACTTCGTTCATGATTTAGAGTTGGCAGTTATTGTTCATGCATTGAATATTTGGACGCATTACCTCTATGGCATGTTGTTTGAGGTATTCACAGATCATCGGAGTCTACAACACCTGTTTAAGCAAAAGGATCTAAACTTGAGGCAACAGAGGTGCTTAGAGTTGTTAAAAGACTATGATATCACGTTTTGTACCATCCGAGGAAGGACAATGTGGTGGTCGATGCCTTGAGAAGGAAGGCTGAGAGTATGGGAAGTCTTGCATATATTCCAGTTGGTGAGAGACTACTAACCAATCAGCTCGTGAGGTTAGATGTGTCGGAGCCTAGCCAAGTTATTTCTTGCATGGTTTATCAGTCTTCTTTGTATGAGCACATTAGAGATCATCAATATGATAACCCACATTTACTTGTTCTTAAGGACACAATGCAGTACAACGATGCCAAGGAGGTTTCTATTGGGAATGATGGGGGTGTTGCGAATGTAGGGTCAGATTTGTGTGCAAATATGGATGGGATGCGTGAGTTGATTTTGGAGGAGACCCACACTCGTAGTATTCCATTAATCTGGCTCCCTCCAAGATGAGTCATGATTTGAGGCAACATTATTGGTGGAGAAGATTGAATAAAGATATAGTAGATTATATGGCTCGGTGTTTGAACTGTGAGCAGGTGAAGTACGTGTGTCAGAGGTCGGGCGTTTTGCTTAAGAGACTTGAGATTCCCGATTGAATGTGGGGCATATCACCATGGATTTCATTGTTGGGCTGCTGCGGACTTTGAAGAAATTTGATGTAGTGTGGGTCATTGTGGATAGTTTGACCAAGTCTGCGCATTTCATTCTGGTGGCGGCTACCTGTTCTTCAGAGCAGCTAGTTGAGATCTATATCCAAGAGATTTTTCGTCTTCACGGTGTGCCGGTGTCTATTATCTCCGACCGAGACACGCATTTCACATCACATTTCTGGAGAGCCGTGTTGCATGAGTTAGGCACACAGGTTGAGTTGAATATATCATTTCACCCCAGACGAACGAACAATCCGAGCGCACCATTCAGATCTTGGGGATATGCTACATGAAAGTGTTATGGATTTCGAGGGTTCACGGGATCAGTTTCTACCACTTGTTGTGTTTGTACAACAACAACTACCAATCGAGTATTCATATGGCTCCTTATACGGCTTACTTGAGAGGCAATTTCGTTCTCTAATTGGTTGGTTTGAGCAGGGGTAGGCTAGATTTTTGGGCACTGCTTTGGTTCGGGATGCCTTGGAGAAAGTCAATTTGATTCAGGATCAACTTCATATAGCCCAGTCTAGGAAAAAAAGTTATGTTGATCGGAAGGTTCAAGATGTATCTTATACGGTGGGAGAGAGGGATTTGCTCAGATTTTCACCCATGAAGAGTGTGATGAGGTTCGAGAAGAAGGGCAAGTTGAGCTCTAGGTATATTGATCCTTTTGAGATCCTTGAGAGAGTTGGTCAAGTGGATTATAGACTTGCATTGCCACCCAGCTTATTGACAGTTCACCCGGTGTTCCATGTTTCCATGTTGTTAAAGTATTATGGTGATCCGACCCATGTATTAGATTTCAGTTCAGTCCAATTTTACAAGGAGTTGACTTATGAGGAGGAGTTGGTGGCTATTCTAGCCCGGCAGTTTCGGTAGTTGAGATCTAAGAGTTATCCCTTTGTGAGAGTGTAGTGGGGAGGTACCGAGACCTCTATTAGCTTCATTTGTTTTTTCTCTATTTGTGTGCAATCCGTGTCTGTTTTACAGAAATTTTTATGTAAAAATTTGAAAAATATGATTTTTGGCTTTAAAAATAACTTGAATTGACTACGGTCAATGTTATGTGTAAATGATACCGGGTCAGTGTTCTAACGATTCCAGCAGGTCCGTATTGTGATTTTGGACTTGAGCATATGTCCGGAATTAAATTCGAAGGTCCCTAGGTTGATTTGACTTAGTTTGCTGAAAGCAAGAAATTTGAAAGTTTGGAAATTTCCTAGGTTTGAACTTAGGTTGACTTCATGGCTATCGGGTTTGGATTTTTATTTTGAGACTTCGAATAGATCCATTTTTCAGTTTGAAACATGTCTACAAAATTTGGTGCAAATCGGAGTTAGTTTGATAGGATTCAGATGCTTAGTTGTGATTCTAGTTGGTATTGAGTTCCCTTTGAAATTTCATTTGTTTTGATGTTTGATTTTTAGTTTTAGATGTAATTTTGGTGATTTGATCACGCGATCAAGTTCGTATGATATTATTAAACTTGTGTGCATATTTCGTTTGGAGCCTGTGGGGCTCGAGAGAGTTTCAGAGGTCCTACAAATTAGTTTTGGATGAAATACAATAGCTGCTGTGCTTTCAACTCTAGTGTTGATCTGTAGATCTCACATTTGCGAGGTATGGCTCACAAATGTGAGCCTCGCTTTTGCGAATATGATTTCACATTTGCGAGCAGGTTTATGGGCTGGGTATCTTTCAACTGCGAGGGTATGGTTCGCATTTGCGAGCTGGCTAGGTCCGCTTTTGCGATCATTTTGGTCGCATTTGTGACTCCTAGCAATATAGGAAATCTTCGCATTTGCAAAGAATTTGGCCGCATTTGTGACGCCTGTCAATATAGGACATCTTCGCATTTGCGAAGAATTTGGTCGCATTTGCGAAGGGTTGGTTGTTCGCAGTTGCGATCTTATTGCCGCATATGCGACATTTGGGCTCCTGATACAAGGTTCGTATTTGCGACCTTTGTTTCACATTTGCGATGTTCGCAATTGCAAGCAAGCCATCACTATTAGGAGATCTGCAGTTGGGTAAAAGAGGTTAAAATCGGGACTTAGCTCATGTTACAACATCTCTCAACCCTAAACATTCTAGAGACGATTTCTCAAGGATTTTTTCTTCCCACAATCATTGGTAAGAAACTCTAATCCACTTCCTTTTAATTTCCCATTACTTTTCAATAGATTTCAACATCAACTTTAGGATTTTAATGGTAGAAATTAAGGATTTGGGTAGAAATTGAGGATATTGTAAAAGTGAGGCTTAGACCTCAAATTGAGGTCATATGTCAAAACAAATCACATAACCGGGCTCGGGGGTGAATGGGCATCGGGTTTTGGTCCGAATCTTGGGTTTTGACCAAGCGAGCTCGTGATTGACTTTTTAAAAATTGATCAAAATTGAACCTTTTTTCATCAATGAGTAGTTTCTAAAGCTTATTTTGAATCATTTGATTGATAATTTACTAGAATTGGTTGGTTTGGAGTTTTGTTCAAAAGGCAAAGTCATGGTTGATTGATTGCTTTGTTCGTGGAGTGAGGTACGTGTTGTGTCTAACCTTGACTTGAGGGAATTTGGATTTGTTGAATTAATTGTTATGTGAATTATGTGGGAAAACGACGTATATTCAAGGTGACGAGTATATTACGTTGTCATGGGATTTAGCATGCTGGATTGAAATATGTATTTCCATGTTTTCATTTATTCCATGATATCTCTTGTTAAATGCTTTAATTGTTACATGTGTTTACTTGACATCTATGCCATATTTGTTACTTGTTATTTAATTGTTACTGTCCTTAATTTATTTATTCCTCACACGATTTATGTTTATTTAGTACATGTTTCTACTTGCCTTAATTGTATATCTTAATTTCCATATGTTTTACCTTCTCTTATTGTTCTTATGTTATTTGATGCACTCAATATTATTGTTTCACTAATGTGAACTTTTTAATTCTTCCGTACTGATGAATTAGTAAAGTTTGAGATATCGAGATGTTAGATATTCTCCAATTATTCTGTGGTTCCTTACTGACTTGTACACTCACCATTTTTATGTTGACATTTTGTAAATATTGTTGTTGAATTTTTTATGTTGATGATATGAACTTGTTAGGGAATCGGGTTGCACACCGCAGCAGAATTGAATGGTATTGAAATTGTATGAAGGAATAAGGACGGATTATGATATGAACAAATGATGATATGGTGGGATTGGGTTGCGTGCCGCAACGGATTTGATATGTTTTAATTGCTTGAGATTGTTGAGTTATCCTTGGTATTGTGATATGAGACTTTAGACTTTGTTAATATGGGGCTCTCTAATAGTTGACCTTCGGGTCCGTTTATTTGAGTTTATTTTTTATTTGTATTCCTGTTTTTCTGTTATTATCATTTCGTGCAGGTTATTTGTAAGTGACTTGCCACAGCCTCGTCACTACTTCGTCGAGGTTAGGCTCGACAATTAAAAAGTACATAGGGTCGATAGTACTATTACGCGGCGCCTTCCTGAGGTTCTTTGGAAGGGCGACGTAAGGCTAAGCAACCGATGTCAAGGAGGTTGCTGTCCGCCAAGTGAGGTCCTCGCTGCACGCTAGACGAGATTGTCAGTGCCGTGCAGGAAAACCAATGCCAACAATGTGAGAGAACAGTAATGAGAATTGAATGAAAGCTTATTGAATTGATGAAAGCTATTACAAAGAGAGCAATGCGATGTCGGGGGGGAGAGACACCAGTACAGAGAATTGCTTGCTTGAAAAATGTTTGATTGCTTGATCCCCCTTAATAATGCTTAAAAAAAATAAACCCTAGTTACAGGAGTAGACTAGAATATGCTAGAGAAACATAATGAAAGTACATGGAATGAAAACTACTCTAATAATACAAGGAAAAGGACTTAGTTTTCTACAGGGGTAGAAACAGGTCCGTTGTCAGCTGCTTGTGGCTGGGCGCTCACGAGGGAAATTGGTGGGGGCGACAGAGGCACATGCGCGCTTGTCACTTGGCGCGGCCAAGACCACGGGGCCGTCCGTGGCGCTAGGCGTTGAGAGGCTTGCTGGGACGCCACGGGGCGCGTCCAAGGGGTCATGGGGCATGGTTGGAAAGCCGCCCATGACATTCTCCCCCACCTGAGTTGGCGACGTCCTCGGCGCCCTACTTGCCAAATAATCTTCAATGAGGCTCTTGTATGCTGTGAGGTTTGTTCCCCACTCCCAAGTGTTCTCCTCTGCATCACACCCTTGCCATTTTACCAAGATCTCTTGGTGATCCTTTCTGGAGGCATGAATTACCCGGTCATCAAGAATAGCTTCAGCCCGCCTTTTCCCGGTTGCGCCGGGGCCTCGAATACCGGGTATAGTGAGTTGGCTCC